>VWZX01004107.1:74512-112503 GCA_013399015.1 Galbula dea | reverse complement strand
TGCCCTTCGTAAGTCCCAAGTGGTAGTTTTACTCTTACTCTTCCTAACATTCCCAATAATAGAGAACTTGATCATTTCACGATCACTGTTGCCTAGATGACCTCCAACTGCTACATCTTCCACAAGACCCTCTCTCTTCATGAACAGTAGGTCCAGCAGGGCACCTTCCCTGTCAGTTCACTCACCAGCTGTGTGAGGAAGTTATCTTCCACACATTCCAGGAACCTCCTGGATTGTTCCTTCTCTGCTGTGTTGTAGTTCCAGCAGATACCTGGGAGGTTAAAGTCTCCCACAAGAACAACTGCTCATGACCGTGAGATTTCTCCTAATTGCTTAAAGAAAGTTTCAACTACCTCACTGCTCTGGTTGGGAGGTCTGTAACAGACCCCCACAGCAATATCATCGTTGTTGACCCTTAACCTAATCCAAACACTTTCAACCTCATGATCTGTTCAGGCAAATACACTGAAGAAAACTTTCAGTCCACAAAGAACCTAATGCTCCATTGGGCTTTTCAGTAAAAACTCCTAATTGAGAGACAGTCATAACTGTCCAGGACATTAAGCTGTCTTCAAAAAACATAAACTTAAATCTGGGTGATCATTAAAAGGAATACAGAATAACAACAATATTACTATATCTATGTCTGAAAAGAAGCGAGAGCAAGGCAATTACAACAGTAACACACTAATGAAATATTTAAGTAAAAACTTGGCAACAGTTCTGAATTAAAAATGTTTCTGGTAGAACAAAACAAATCCAATATCTTACTTTTGGGACAGAAGACTTTCTTCTTTTGGCTCCTGCTTTTTCTTCACTCCCCTCAGCAGGCTCCTGAGTACTTTCTTGCACTGTTTCTTTGATAGGAGTGTTCATGGCTGGATGTGACTTCAACATAAAAACATCAAAAATCAGATCTAAATCCCTTCCTTAACTACCAAGTAATGATACTGAAAGGTGTTCTGCTACCTGTACATTACTAAAGAAAGCATCATGTTAAGAAACAAAACCCTTATCAGACCTACAAGAATATTAAAATATAATCTTATTTCATACATTTCCACACTTTTCAGTTTGAATTGCACTTTCATTATCAAACTTTCAAGCTCTAATACGATAATAGTTATTTTCATACTAAAAATACTGCAATAAGGTTTTTCTTACACATAATTTAAAAGTTTGTTTTGGTCAAATAGAACTTGGGAGGCTATTGCCAAGAAGTGCATTTTTAAATGAGCTATCAATCCTAAGTGAGATAACTCCCTGTTCCTGAAAACACAAGGGTGGGGGAGAGGGGAAAACTAAAAATTTAAAGTTAAAAATATGGAAATAGAGATGGTAAAGCCAAAATTACTCTTTATTATTCCCTTACATCATGGATAGCATTCTCACTCTTAAGTATTAACTCCTTCAAACAAAGCTGGCAGAAGCCCCCTGACTTATTTTTTCCCCACTAAGGAAGTGGTTTTGGATTTAAGCCCAAGCCACAAGCTCTCTTTTGCCCTCCACCTCCCTTACTAGCAGTTAGAAGCAACATCTGCAAGTATGAATACTGCTTTCAGAACATTCCAGCCAGTCCTGGCAGCCCTGTCAAACAAAAAACGTGGCTCTCAGAAGGACTCACCAAGACAAAATATGCCCAGTTAAAAAAAAGAGAAAAAAATTGCCAGTGAATCCCTCTATATGAATAGCTGACAAGTCTGTCACTTTAATACTACCTTGTATCCAGTATAAAAGCTAGATTTTGCCAACATCTCCATGTGACTACCTGCTCTCCTCTGACCTTACCTACTGTATAGAACTGTATAGAACATAGAATTATCTACTCACACTGAATTTTTAGGCTCTGACAACTAAGCTGTACTGATTTAAAAAGAATAACTTTTTAAATCAAAGAATCACGTGTAGATAAAATATAGAGATCAAGAATACTGATATCAATATTCCTTATTAATATCAAGATGTATTCATCTCCATGACCTCAACTAAAAACCTGCCTACCAATATGTAACTCATACTGCAACATATTAATAGGTCATAATACAGTACTCAAATATACTGTCAGAAAAATGGCATCTTCATGCATCATTATATTTATGTTACCTTCCCTCTCGGTATTCACAACCAACTACATCTCTTTGAAGATCCCTCGCTGCCTACCCAGATCTTCTCCCACACGCTGCCAGCTTATCGAAGCCGGCTGCACTGCGCCGCGCCGCTGCGGTCCCGGTACCGGCACTGCCCCCAACTGGCCACAACCAGTCCCAGCCTGGACGGCTGCAGCGAACCGAGTCACCGCCCTCCCATCACCCCAGCCACCACCTCAGAGAGCGTACGGTGCCTCCACCAGTCAGCACTGCTACGGGAGGGCAACGCCAGCTGCCCGGGACGGGATGGAGCCGGGAGAGGGGCGGCGCGCTGACAAAACGCCCACACAGCGCATAAGGGACACTGAGGCTAAAGAGATACCAGGGCAAGGACAAGCGCTGGAAAGAAAAGGCACAAGAGGAGTCATCCAAGCCCGGCGCCAGTCCGGAGGAGCTGCCTGAGCAAGAGCAGAGAGGGGATAGAAGGGACGCCTCTGAGGGGACTATAACCTCTGCAGTCTCCCACACCCGAGCAGCTAAGAAACAAAGAACGGCAAAGTAATCACTACACGGCACCGCCATCACCTCATCCAAGTGACTGACTGATGTACAGTGAGGGGACTGGAGACCAGCGAGGGGGGTGCAGAGGTGGCCGGAGGGAACCTGAGATCCAAGAGTTTGTTGTTTCTCCTTACCAGAACCCGTACCACTCAATTGGCTAAACTGTGCCAAATTCCCTGACATGAGCTGCTTTGCTGCCTGCACCATACCCCCTTTTGGCACAAAGGGTAAGGTGGAGCCTCAGAAGCCAACTTCAACCACTCTGCTACACTTTGAACACACACAAGCTTCTCCCTAAACTCCCCCCAAAACCTGTCTAAATATCTACATCAAGCACCTTTAAACTTCCTTTCCTGAGTAGAATATCCAAAAGCTCCACCCCCCAAAAAAACCCTTAGCTGTTAAGACAGCCACAGGGACTGTTACCACACAGATAAGCATCCTTCCCTTATTACTACGAGGGAGAAACCCTAGGCACTTGTTTCTCCTGCTTAGAGCATAGGAAACTAAGGCAGCAACCTCAAGAACTGCAAAAGCTGCAACAGTCACATGCCATGGGAACTAAAGAAAATGAAAAAGGTATCTCTGAAGTCTCATCACTGTGATCTGCATGCCAACCTGCAAAGCACTGAAAAATAAAGCTCCATTCAGGACATAAATTAAAATAAGCAAAACCAAACCCAAAACAAGTATCACACTACAATTTTCTTATTCTTGGAAAGATAGGATGCTCCTTCATCTTATCTATAATCTTCAGTGGAACAGTGACATATTTCATTTCTAAAACTTAAACCACAAATGTAGTGCTTTGTGAAAAAAAGCATGGAAGAGCAATGACTGGTTGACCTAAGATCATCAAGGATGCTCAAAGAAATTCTCTCCAAATTAAACTCTTACTGGCATTTTTATTTCAGATCAAGTTAATGTTTACTCTCCCTGTTTTACAGAGAGACCTGTGGATTGGAAATTAAAACTAAAACTATTTAAATAATAATAATAACGTTAAATAAAATATATACAAATATGTACAGAACCCAATACCAAACCCAAACCTCTCTTGATGGTAACTACGTCATCACTGATACTGTGGCAGTGGGCCTCAGCAGCAGATGAGTCAGGCTCAGGGGCTGAATCCTGGTACTGGATGCAGGAACTCAGGGATCACTGAAGCGCAGGAGAACAATCTAGCAAAGGGGCAACTGATCCCCAGTTTATATATCAAATATGACGTATGTGGGATGGAATACTTTAGTTGGTCAGTTTGGGGTCACCTGTTCTGCCTGCTCCTCCCTGAAGGTGCAGCCTTTACCCTGCATCCCCCAACATGAGATACAAGATTTAGCAGTGACCTTGCTTTGCATACCAATCCCTGGTAGTAAATCTAATCAGTGTTTATGAAAACATACTGTTAGTCTCAGAAAGTGCAGTTTTTTAGAGGAGCTTCAACTAAAAAGTAAAATCACTGATGAGAATTAGTTCTGTTCTAACCCAAACCAGGGCAGCATCCTTCTGTATCCCAGAGCAGAAAAACAGTACATCTGCAGTGCACTGTCCTATCTCTCCACAGCTCTTTGTCCACATTCTCTTTCAAACTAGAAACACAGTAACTTAGGATGCAGGGATTACCTGGTGTTGAAATGTCAATCTCACATGTCATGTAAAAGCAGTAAATAATAGCAAAAGGTACCAACTATTTTTATTATTACGGCAGCATTGCCTAGAAGAGCCAGTATGTGATCAGGGCGCAATGTACCTCCAGAGTGCATAGCAAAACCAAGAGGCTATGGAAAGTTTAGAGCAGGTATGCAAAGACAGAATGAGCAAGACAATTTCTTTGTCCTCAGATTAAATTTGGGTCTTTCTATGGGTCACATTGCATAGCTTCAGCTTAGGTTTGGAAGATTTATTAAGAGGTCACGAAAAGAGGAACTACCGATGGACAAAAATTAAATCAAGCATGTCACATGACAGTTTAGGGGGCCAAAAGGCAAACATCAAGTTGCTTCTAACTGCTAGAAAGAAAATACTGCATGCTAAGAAAGCATATACAAGGGCTCTTTACAAGGGAGAAAAGCACTTGGGTTTAGAGGACAGAAAGTAGTAGTAACAGATTCAAAAAAACCTGACTGTTTCTTGAGCACAGTATCTTAGGAATATATATGGTTATAAGTATAAATAAGTGTGTGTATATATATGTGTGTGTGTATATACATATATACACACATATATATATATAGTTGTAAGTAAAACTTTATGTATACTGTATTAAACCTTTGGAGCCTTCTGCTCCAAAACTGTCAACAAATACCCATGATTTATTATTACTACCATAAATGGATATCCCCAGTTAAAAACACTCCCATCTCTTTTATGCTATCAATTAAATCAAATTAGATCAAGTAAAGATTTTCATTAATAAATTTTTTAAAATTGGGTTTACCCACAGTTGAACAACAGCAATAATTTGTTACTCCACAGCATGTAAACATACTGCCTTTTTTCCCCCTGACAGTATAGCAACAAAGATTTGCAGACTCCATGTAACTTACCTGCTGATGAGAGAACTTCACTTTGGGATTGTTGTCGATTTCCCACAACCCTTCATTAAAACCCTTTCTCTTATTTGGCTTGCCATATTTATCTTTATTTTCAGAGTAAGGGAATATGTCCTTTGGTCCCAAAAATGCCCTTAAGGAGAACAAGAAAATAATTTCACTTTCTAAAGTCTGCAAGCCTCTACCCATAATGCTCAGGCTTTGAAAAACATTAGAAATCAGCTACTTGGTAAAGATCATGTAGCTTACCAGGTTGCTGTAGTCAAATCCCATGTACCAAAAAGAAAAAGGAACAAGAAAAATCAAACGAAGAGAGGTTCTCCTAACACACAGGGTGCAGAAACTAAAGTTCAGTGCGACCTTCTGCTTGTCTGTGACCAACCAAAATTTGCACTGATGTGATATACTGGCACAAGATTCAAATAAAGCTTTCATTAAAATAGATACTATTTTATTATTCTCTTTTAGGAAAGTGTACTGTTGCAGCATTAAGACAATATGAAAATAAATGAAACACACCTCCATCAAATTCCTAAACTGTATTTTAAGAAGCATGTTATCTGTTGACTACATGCAGGTAGCAACACAGTTGTGTTTTAAGAGAAAAACCAACAATAGCAAACCAAGTACAAGTTCGTACCTGTTTATAAAAATTTACAAAACTGAGATACTACTATTTCTAAAAATAAGAATTATTCCCAAGTCGGTCTTGTTTTAGTTTTTCCCCATAGCTCCTCTTTTCTTATTCTAACCATCCATGCAGCTAGCAAATATTATCTTTTATGCAGAAGGACTTTCTGGCATGATTAAACTCATTATCTGGATTTTCAGAGTTGCCACTACTCACATAAGATCAGCTGTGTATGTGTAGACCACTAACATGCTAAAGGTCCACAGTGTCACTGTAACTGTGAAAGCACAGCCCAGAATAAGTTTACCAAACTTATTTTAATTCCCATTAAAAAGTAAAGAAAATGGTTAGCTGTAGCTAATTCCTGATGGTCACTGTATCACTTTTTAGAGCTACAAACCTAAACAAAACCACATGCCATGGAACAGCATTCTCCTTTTTTACCTATCTGCCCCTTCCTGTTGTTACTTACAGGTATCTGCTGTAAGCAAGAGCAAGTAGATTTAGATTAGACATTAGGAGGAAGTTCTTCACTATGAGGGTGGTTAGGCAGTGGAACAGGCTGCCCAGAGAGGTTGTGGAAGCCTCATCCCTGAAAGCTTTTAAGACAAGGCTTGATGGGGCCCTGGGTAACCTGATCTAGTGGCTGGTGTCCCTGGCAGGCAGGGGGGTTGGAACTAGATGATCTTTAAGGTCCCTTCCAACTCTGACAATTCTATGATTCTAAGTCAGATCAGGAAGCATGGGAGTTTCACTATTACCACTCTCAGAGCGCAAGTTAAGTGACATGCTTAAGTAACAAATGGTAGGAGACAGTGGGGTCATTCTGGGTCATACTTTGCAAAATGTATGAAATAGACAATTTCTCTTATATTGTGTGTGTCTCTGAAATGTAGTAATCCTGAACCTACAGCCTAACAAAAAACAGATCACAGGAAAACTTTATTTTGTAGCAATATCAACCCAACAACCACAACATCAAACCTCTTCAGGAAAAAAAAACCACAAACAAACCAAAAACTAACTAACCAAACACACACAAAAAAACACAACACAAAAATCAATACATGATTGTAATAATAATAACAACAACTCCACCACCACATTATTATTCTCAAATTTTGCCCATCCATTGTTCTCAGTCTCTTTCCACTTTCTTCTAGAATATATTGTGGAGACTTTTGAGGATATACAGTATTATAAAATTCATTACTTTAAAAGAAAAACCTATTGGTCATACTGCTGTTGGTCATATTTTTCTTTTTTATTATTTCTGATGAGGAAATTGTACATGGTATGTCTATGGTCTACCATAGAGAAGAATGTATTGTTAGAAGAGATTAAATTAAGAAGAGTTTGGTCTGCTACTGAATACTACAGTTTAAAATACACCACATGCAAACAAGCTGTTAACTTCTTGTCATGGCATTCTACAAAAAAAAAAGTATGACTCAAATATAAAAGACTTACGTCTCATGGGTGCCAAAAAAGAAAATAGGCATTTTATTTGTAGGAGGCTTTACTGCTCCATCAGGAACTTCATCCACCTAAGGAGAAGATAGACTAGACTATAATTCAAACCAAGTGACAGTTAAGAAAAGTCAAGGAAGAAAAAGCATTAAGCAGTTCAATAAAAAGCTACAGAGAAGTAATGGAGGTCTCAAGATCACTGTATGTTAAAAAGTACAGCAAAATCAAAGACATATTAGTAACAATAGGAAACGACAACACTTCTTATGTTACACCAACACTTTTCACGTGACCACTTTCTTTAAAAGGAAAGACACAATATGCTATATACAGGTAAAAAGCACAATTCAATTCCATCCAAGTACCACCCCTCCTCCAGCATAAGCAATAGCAAGGCTCCCAACCCTTACACCGAGATGGTAATTTGTCCAAGCCCAAATATCAAGTGCTACAAAAACGAAAGCTCAATAAACTTTTAAGGGAACAAAGAAATTAATCTTGTGCCAACATCTCAACTAAATATCTTGTAATTAGTCTTTTATCTACATTGTCATAACCGTCAAAAGATGTACAGCAGTCACAGAACTTGCCATGTCTCTTCCAAGGGAGCAGGGAAAACACAAAACACGACTGGACAGCTTATCACACACATGTAGCTTGTTCTATGGGAAGCACCGTGGAAATAGTTGACTTTAAAAGTAAAGAGTAGCTCTGTCATAGCTTTGTGTTTTCCTTTTATCAAAGAGGAGCAATTACATCGGAACAGTGTTTCTGGACAGTTAAGATGGCTGGACAGCTCCAGCATCATGTCACCGTACAGCAGTCTTCACTTCTAAAAGCCAAGTTATGCAAATTAGGACAACTAACGACTACTAGGGAGGAAAAGTAACTTGCAGACTAGCACAAAGCAAGAGAGCACGGGATATGCAGTGTGATACAGAAGTCGCTTCCAACAAGGGGAGCACTACCGCACTCTCCCTCACACGAGGTGGAGGCTGAAGGCACAACGTGCTTTAGCCCCGCTGCTCTCCACAGATGTCTGAAAGAATTTCTTGCAGCACAAAGCTGGAACAGCAGGAGGGGAGGCCGGGAGAGGCGGGTGCAGGGGACCGTGGAGGACAGGTTCAGAGCAGGAGGGCGTTGCGGCCCGCGGGGGAGGAGGGGTGCCTTACCCTGGCTGGCCAATGGGGATAACCTTTCATCTTGGCAAAGATCAAGTCTCCGGGTTTGAAATCTCGGCTCATGTTTTCTCACCGACGTGACGCCTGTTGCCGCCAGGCGAACTGGGCCTAGGGAAGAGGTCTGCACCTCCAGGCCCCGCCACCGAGGCTCTTCCAGCCGCCCGAGGTCCCGCTGCCGGGATAAACACACCGAGACCGAGAAGCGGAGACAACAGCAAGAGAGGAGAAAACATCAACACCACGCTCCGTAGGGGTGGGCGGTCCCCCAACCGGCGGCCAGGGGACACACACGCCGCAGCCACCCTTCAGCCTCGCAGAAAGCCCTCCGGAGAGCCCCAGCGCCTTTGCAGCACCTGCGCCGCACACATACCCACGCGGGCCGAGTCGGGCCGCAAGCACCCAGGAGAGCCTCCCCGCTGCTCGCCCGCCTCTGCGCACACACGGCTCGCCTGTACTCGCCGCCGCCGAAGCACCCCCGTCCTCACACTGCACGGTTCCCACCACACTGACGCGCCTCCTGCTTGCCTCCGCTCCCTACCCCCACCCCGCAAGACGCGATGGCGCGGAAGCGGGAGGGATGGCGTTGTAGAGGGTGCGGAAGCAAAACTCCGCCCGCCTGCCGGTTTGCCCTCCCTCCCGCCGCCTCCGCGGTCTGGCGCCCTGCTACCCACCGCGCTGGCGCTCGGCCCGCAAGGCACCTCCGCCTGCAGCAACAGCCGCCGCCACGGGAGACACAGCCGCGCTCCCTCCTCCCGCCAGGCGGGGCAGTACCAACCGGCAGGCCGCAACCTGGCGACGAAGGAGGTGGGGGTGTCAGGGAGGGAAGCAGCGCAGGCCCTGCTGAAAGCAGACGGCTCGGCTCCCGTCTCTACATCTGAACATGACGGGGAAAGTCACAAAAAGTCGCTTACTCGCCCTGCCTGAGACCGGGAGGGAAGAAGGAAACGAGGGATCCTCATTTATTCCCTCTCCCTTCAGCCGTGATCATGGCTCATTCCTACTTCCGCGGGGGCGTGGCGTCTGCAGCGCTGCCATGGGTGACGGAGACAGAGAGGAGGAGCTGGCGCTGGCGTGGCGGAAGCCCGCGGGCCTCTCTCGGTGGCAGTTGCGGCGGGGGGCGGGGTGAGATGCGACTTAGAGAGAGCCTGGGGTTACGCTGCCTTTTTTCTTGTCCCAGGCCAGAGTATGAGCCGTGGCAGGCGACGCGAGTCCGACCACCCGCTCCCCCGAGAGTGAGGCGAGCTTTGCCGGGTCGAGTCTCGCCGGTAGCGGTGTGGGAGGCAGCTTGCGGGCAGACGTTTCTCGACCGGCTGTCGCGGTAAGCCCGGTGGCAGGCCTAGCCCAGGGCCGGGTGCGTCTTAGGTTACAACCGCTAGCCGAGAGTCTGTAGGATTGTCCTGGGGCCCTTCCCAGCCTTGACTGAGGCCCCGTCCAGAGACTGGAAGTAGGTCATTATTACT
Organism: Galbula dea; assembly: GCA_013399015.1. NCBI lineage: Eukaryota > Metazoa > Chordata > Aves > Piciformes > Galbulidae > Galbula > Galbula dea. The sequence continues at coordinate 102,558 of VWZX01004107.1, read as the reverse complement.
ACCCTCGTTTGTAAAACGGGTGAGTGTATTTGTTGTACCCCACAAGCCCTGTTACAGAGGCCTCACTTCTCTTCCCATACTGCTGCCGGCCCCAAGGCTGATTGTGTTCCCCAGCTACTCCTCACCTACTTATTTTTCTGAGCGTCTGGACTTGCCCCAGCATCACGGTTTCAGTCTGAAGTCACAGTTAACTCCCGTTTTGTTTGGGTTTGGGGTTTTTTTTTAAACTGAATTCTGGTTTGCTCAGACTTGGTGTTACTCTCCCTGCCCTTTCCATACCTACTGTCTCCCGGCTTGTATATTTGTCAGTATTAAGGTTACTCCTCTCCCAACATTTCAGGCACTGCATCCTCCTTTCTGGTGTCTGCCACTCAGATGGTCTCCTTGCATCAGGCACCTCCAGCCACCCCATGCTTTTGCCTACAAACATCTTTCTTCAAACAGAGTACTTCAGATCCAGATTTTAACTCAACAGCTTCTTTCTCCCTGCTCGCTTGGCTTGCTGGGTCTAGTTTCAAGTTCTTCCTCTGCATGAAAAATTAGCTGACCTGACAGCTCTCTGTGGTTTTGGCCCCATCTGATGGTTCCAGCACAGCACCACCTGCAAGTCACTGTACTGCCTATGCTAAAACAAGTGCCCAAAACAGCAAAATGCTGTAAGGGTAGTGGCACAAGAGGTTACTTTTTACAAGTAACTTAAAGAAGCAGACCTAACCATTTTGTACTTGAGTGCTCATCCTTGGCATGTGGCCTGATGGACAAGTTTTACAGACCAGTTTTCTGTCAGCTGCCGTGTGCTATTTGCACACAAAGATGAGTCCTAGTAAGAAGAATCTTTTTCTTACTTTTGGTTTTGATACTGAGCTAAAATCAGGCCCAAAACACCCACTGCAGTTGTCACAGAGGAATCATAGAATGTTAGGAGTTGGAAGGGACCTAGAAAGATCATCAAGTCCAACCCCCCTGCCAAAGCAGGACACCTTATGTAAGGTCACACAGGAACGAGTCCAGGCGGGTCTTGAATGTCTCTGGAGTAGGAGACTCCACAAACCCCCTGGGCAGCCTGTTCCAGTGTTCCGTCAGCTTTACTGTGAAAGGATTCTTCCTCATATTAACACTAAACCTCCTATGCTCTAACTTGCTCCCATTGCCTCTTGTCCTAACATTGGATGACATTGAGAAGAGCCTGGCTCCTTCTTCCAGTAGAGGGGAGGATAGCCTCCCTCAACCTGCTGGCCACGCTCTTCTTAATGCATCCCAGAATGCCATTGGAAGTTGTGCTTTGTTCTAGGCTCTCTTTTCCTCAAATGTAAAATAGTAATTTATAAACGTTAACTGCAAAACTTTTACTCCATCTATGTTGAGCAGGAACAAACTCTGGTTTTCCAGTGGCTTAAACCTGTCATATTTGGTTGATTTTTGTCAGAGGTGGTGAAGGTCCTATCAAGTTTCTACAGGGTTAAACAAGAGCTCATCAGAAAATAAACATTCATCAACACATTAGACAGGAAATAAAGTTTCTTCTAGTGCACAGATGGATGACCACTTGGGACAAAAGTTGTTTACAAATTGGTAGACTGTACATCTAGAATTGCTTAGAGGAAGATGAAATTTTGACAGTGGTAGAAATTGCATCTGCATTGGCAGATATGTGTTTTGCTACACTGAATTATTCCTATTTCAGCAATACCTGAAGTTTCCAATTTTTTTCCTAAATGATAAAGTGCTGAGTACTGAAAAAACTGTATGTTAATATTTTGTTATGCAGGAATTCACAATCTGCATGGATTGCCTTGCCTAAGTCTTTCCTCTGTTTTATTATACAGTTACATTTGTCTTCCATATCAGATTAAGTAAGTTTGTATTTTAGTTTTGAAGCAATGGTTTTGGAATCTCTTGACATTCTAATTTCCTCACTCATTGGAAACAGTATTTTGAATTTGACCTTTGAGTTGAATTTGAATTTGAGTTGTATGTTTTGAACTTGCCTGTCTGAAATAGCAGTTCCAACTGATTTCCTGGAGGTGTGGGTTAGGTTGCATTGCGAAGATGCACGCTGGTATCCTGTCTACAAGTAAAGCAGTTGCTTCTTGCTATGCCAAGGCCAGACCCACAATGAAGTACCATGTTCTCTTCTCCTTTTTCTCAAACATCAGACATTCTTTTCAAACATAGCATGAACAGACCCCCTCTGAAGAATATGAAATAAGGTTGAACTCCATGTGTGATATAACTCTTTTGAGTGTATGTAGATTTTAGACCAAAATATTCCTTGAACTGTGAAGAAACCACAGAATGCTTAAGGTTGGAAGAGACCACCAGAGGTCATCTAGTCCAAGCTCCCTGCTCTAGCAGGGTCTCCAAGAACACATTACTCGGGCTTGTGTCCAGATGGGTTTTGAACCTCCCCAGAGAAAGAGACTCAGCAACCTCTATGGGCAGTCTAGGCCAGTGCTCTGGCACCATTACAGAGAAGTTCTTCCTTATGTTTTGGTGGAACTTCCCATGTTCCAACTGGTGCCTGTTGTCCCTTGTCTTGTTGCTTGACACCATCGAGAGAAGCCTGGGGAGGCTCCTCTCCCAGTAATGGGAAGGACAATTAAACACTGTTGAGATATAACATTCCAGGGTTCTGAAGAACAGCAAGTAGTATTGCTTACTTTGAAAATATATGAAGACTTCCAGTGTGAAGTTTACAAAGTTAGGTGGCAAAGACTTGCCATGAATTCTTTGGCCACAAACAAGTTATTGTTTGCATTAAGTTCTGACCTCAAGATGATGTATATATATGAGATGCATTTTCCAGTGTGGGAGCTTCAAGGCCAAGTGCCGGGTCCTACACTTTGGTTGTAATAACCCTATGCAACATTATAGGTTTGGGGAAGAGTGGTTGGATTGCTGTCTGTCAGAGAAGGACCTGCGGATGCTGGTTGATAGTTGACTGAATATGAGCCAGCAGTGTGCCCAGGTGGCCAAGAAAGCTAATAGCATCTTGGCTGTCCTGACCAGTAGGAGCAGAGTTGATTATTCCCCTGTACTCAGCGCTGGTGAGGTCACACCTAGAATACTGTATTGAGCCCCTCATTACAAGAGGGACGTAGAGGCATTAGAATGTGTCCAGAGAAGAGCAACAAGGCTAGTAAGGAGTCTGAAGCACAAGTCTTACAAGAAGCAGCTGATGGAACTGAGGTTGTTTAGTCTGGAGGAGACTCAGGAGTGTCCTTATCGCTCTGTACAACTACCTGAAAGGAGGTTGTGATCGACAGTGAGAGGACGAGGAAATGGCTTCATATTGAAGCAGGAGAGGTTTAGATTGGATATAAGGAGAAATTTCTTTACTGAAAGGGTTGTGAATTCTTTGAATAGGCTGCCCAGGGACGTGGTGAAGTCAAAGTTCCTGGAGATGTTCAAGAAACATTTAGATGTGGTGCTTAGGGACATGGTTTAGTGGTATGGCGATAGGTATGGTTGGACTTGATGATCTTGGAGGTCTCTTCCAACCTTTGTGATTCTGTGAAGGAAAGGTGTTTGGTTTGCGGCATGCAGGCAGCAGCAGTATTATGTCTAAAGTAATTTTTGTGAATCCAGGTAAAAAATTATACTTGTGTTATTTTGGGCAGATAAAGTCATCTTACTGGTTCAGTATGTTGGAAGCTATTACAGTGCCAAAACCTATGAGATCTTGCTGATATGGTGTTAAATCTCAGTGATTCCTTATATATTATCCCATAATTTGTATGTCTTTGTTAACAAATGCCGTTTTTCATGAAGACTTGCAACTCATCAGACAACTGCAGAGGGGAAGCCCTGTTCATACTTATTTTTGATCAGCAAAAAAAAGCCATGCTGTTATTAGAAGAACTGCAACATAATGAAATCTTCCAAATATGTGTCCCTGGGCAAAGAACTTCAGTTGGGCACAACACATTGAAAATAACTGCATGATGTAGAAGTAGCAAAAACACAGCTAAAAGCCAGTTATACAGATCAGGCACAAACTAGAAATGAAGTTTTGAGACTTATCTCAGAGGGTGTAAAATATTATGGAGCTTTTTGTCTCCTGCAATTAACATTTCAATCTGTACCTGAAGGACATCAATTTGTCCTTATTTTGCTGGGAAAGGATAATAGAATCATTTTTCTATTTAGAAAAGCTGCATTTTTTTAGAAGACTGCAGCACTCAATTTGGTGAGGACAAAGTTGGTAAGACACTGTTTTTGTTAGTGTCCACCCATGGTTTGCATGTCTCCATACTGATCAAGGTCTTTGGCAGTTTCCAGTTAGCCAGGTGCTAAAGCTGGGAGGAGCAAAAGCCAGGGGAGCTGACCTGAGTTGGCCAACAGAAGTGTTCCATACCATAAATGTCACATTCACTATGAATTGGTAAGCTTGCTGGGGATGGTCTTATTTCTTCAATGGCCACCATCCCCAGAGGGTCTTTCCTGGCATTTTGCTCCCAAGGCCGGCTTCCTGTTTCCTGTGACCATTGTCCTTTCACTGGAGCTGTGCTGCTTGCAGTGCTTGACATTAAGCATGCACTGCTGGGAGTTCACAGCTTGTGACTCCTGGGCTGAATATAACTTCACATACTTTATATTACTATTAATACTAGGCTTATTGTTATTTTATTTTATTAAATCTGTTTCCATTTCAACCCATGGGTCTCCTTTCCTTTCCTTTTCCTGATTCCCCTTTCCATGGAAGGTGGGTGATAGATAGCTGTTACTGGGTGATAGACTAACTGGCTAAAAGAAGACACAGTTATCAGACTATACTTCACCACACATCTTAGATAATCTTAGCCAGAAGTGGTATATTTGCAATGATAAGCAACAGGAAGCAACTTGGGAATAAAAAGTGATAGGGCACGTTAAATGCTATGGCAGTACTTGCAATCACAAAAACATTCAGGCTGACCTGTAAACCTATTAGCTGCAGTGTGAATTCAGTATGACTGTCTTCCTGAGAGAGGACCAACTGCAGCTCTGTGGTTAGTTTAGTCTTATTTTGACTTCATAAGTAACTATCTGCAGTGTAATTTAGCTCCTGCTGGAGAATTCCAATTACATGAAAAACCCCAATGATTTTTGTGTGTTTTTATAAACGTAATTATATAGAAGTATATAAAAAAAATATGTTTTAAATTGTTAATAGTATTTTTCTGTCAATGTTCTAATGTTATAAAATCTGAGAGTTTAGATTAAAAAGTCTGAATTAAACAAAGGTTAAGAATTCATTCTGCTTCTTCCCAGTTGTTGCATGTAGATGAAACAGTCAGAACAGAGATGAAGAGGGGGCTACCAGACCAAATACAACCTAGAAAACATGAGAACAGTTAATGCAACACAGTTCCTCATAGTGATGAGAAAACAGTACTTATATAAGCAGCAGTGCAGTACATGCAGCCTATGAGACTGATGGGTGCTGCATGTCCTGTGGTGAAGAAACATGGCACCTTACTGAGTCAGAGTTGTATAAGCTTGCTGGGGTCTTATATTTCTAATCTTCATGTGCCTCCACTTATGCTATCACTTGGAGTCGACATTGATTACAGTTAAATTATGCAACCTCTTTTATAGAGAAGGACGGCTGAGTTTCCTACAGAAGATCTTTTTTTCTGTGTATCCATATACAACTATTATGTGCGCTATCCATCAGCATATTGTCTCTTAAGTGACTTGTTCATCTTTTGGACTGTTTTTACTCAAATAACCTAGTCATTTTTGGACTGTGTATTTTTGAAGATTAACCTAGTCATTTGTGGATTATGTATTTTCCTAGATAACTTGGTGATCTTTGGACTTCACAGTGAAATACACTGTGTTCTTCAGATGTTCTTCAGATGCAGACCAATCCTTTTTTTAAAATATCATCCTACTGATACTTTTCCAATTGTAGTTTGTGATAGGTTTGATATAATCTTGCCCATGCAATAGGGCCAATTTCTCAGGACCTGTGGAAAGTCATGCTCATATTGAATGCAAAAGAACATGTATAAGAAGTCCCTTTCAAATTACTTGTTACTAACATCTTAATGTGCACCTACTTACAATAATGCCAGTGGTAGCTACTGAACATGTTAACTTAAATTCCTTTCAGCCTGTGGCATACTTTCCAGAATACCTTGTCCACTTTTCTAGGATATTGTAGGGTAGATTCTATTCAGCCTTCTGTGCTGCTGTTGTTTGACACCATGTATGCTTGCATCTGGGAATTGAAATCAAAATCTTGAGATGTTTCACAACAACCATGCAATTTGTGCACTGAGGCAAACAGAAGTGGTAACCTTGCTAACTGTCTGCCCCATCCACCCTGTTGTGGTTTTGTCCCATGGTCTTTCAAAATTATTACCTTATATTATTATATGTTGTTCTTCATAATCCGAGTGAAAACTATGCTGTCCCGTATTTAAGGACATCCAAGTATCAATCTAGCTTTCATGTTAGTTGGTAATTCTCATTTCCTAAACGTATATTCCCTATTATCTATATTAGAGATTCCATATCCCTAAAACATGGCAGGGGTTGGTCAGCTTCAAACATGCCCAGGTGCCAGCAGCTCTGGGAAGGATACAGCCACCCTTCTGTCCACGCAGAGAGGTGTTTGGGGATACCAGTTCTGCTGCTAAAAAACACCCCATGATGTTCACATGGGTGACTGCTCGGCTGGCCGACGCGGGGAGCTGTGCTGGGTGCACCACCCCACATGCCTAAGCAGGCGTGACATGGCCTGGCTAGGGGCAACCGGCGTCGGCTGAGAAGACTTGCGCGCACTGAGATGTCTCAGGTGGCCCCGAAGCAACTCCTAACTTGGACGAGTCACAGGACCTCGGAAGCACGAAGAGACGACGGCAGAAACTGCGAGAGCGTCGGACCCCTGTACCTGGCCTCCCCAGCAGCCCTGCCCGCTCTGCGCTGGCCACCTACGCCTCCCAGAGAACTGGAACCGTCGCCTCCCAAGGGGCGGAAGATGGAGTACTGCCGGTGCCCTCTCCCGCCCTGCGCATGCGCGGTCCTCCGCCCGGCGGCGGCGTTTCCTCGACTCTCCGCGCGTTTGCCTTCCAGGCATGGGGCGGAGCCGTTATTATGCTGTTGCCCCCGGAAGTGGCCGTTAGGAATTCGCTGCGCGCGGCGGGGCGGAGCGTGGTCGCGTGCTACGTTCGGGCCTTGGCAACAGTACGGACCGCCGGCGGCGGAGAGGTGGGATGGGGCTGGTGGCGAGTTTTTGGTGGGGTTTCGGTGCGATGCGCTCGTCCTGCGGACGGAGCAGCGGGCGCCTCACCCACAGCTCAACAGTGCTCCGGCTACGTCCGGCTTCTCGGTGGCTTCCCGCTGCGGCGGCGCGGCACCGTTAGTCTTGCTGGCCGGCGCGCTGCCAGGGCGGCGGGAGGATCGCGGGGCCACGCTGCCCGGCGTCAGCGGGCTGGCAGCGCTTGGTGGATGCAGCGCCCGCCGTGGCGACGGAGTTTCATGCTCGTTTCTGGCCGTCCGCGGTGTGTGGGCGGTTGACTGCAGCTGCGGTGAGGTGTGCTGAAGTCCTGTCCTGAGCTGCCTCCGGCTCTGCTGCTTTCGCCAGCACACCGGTTTTCCCTTCGGCCTGCTGGATACACCTGCTGGGCCACCGGTACAGCGTGTGGTTAATCAAGTGACGTCTGTGGTGTGAGCGTAGTGGAGTGACGCCGTTGCCCTGACTTCTGTCTTGCAAAAATGTTTTGAGTCTATGTTAACGAAAATCTAGTGATTCTTTCGTCTGAAACAACCGCTGCTAAGTTTTTATAGGTGCCAGTGCAGATACTTGAGTTATTCTTGGCTTCGTATGTTTTAAAGTAGTACCTTTTAGGATCACAGATTTATACCAGTGATCTCAGTCAGACCTTCAAAGATAATCTAATCCAATCCTCCTGCAGTGAACAGGAACATCATCCACTCGATCAAGTTGTTCAAAGCCCTATCCAACCTCCCCTTGAACACTTCCAGTGATGGGGAATCCCTAGCTTCTCTGGCCAACCTGTAGCAGTGCCCTCACCACCCTCACCTTAAAGACTTTCTTGCTTATATCCAATCTAATTTGCCTTGGTAAAATTAGTTAAGCATATTCAGAAGTTCATGAGGAGAATATGACAGAGGATTTGTGGGCAGTAGCCTTCAAACGTGTTGACTACTCAAACACGTCTTAACACTTTTTTGTTTAAATTATGGGACTCTTAGAAGCTGCTTGAATACCTTTTTTCTTACATGAAATAGCGTGACCCTGGAGTGTTTCTGTTTGCGTGGTAATAAACTAGTAGTTGATAAATATTTTAAATGGAATGTTGCGTATTCAAAATCATTAGCATGTTCAGAAAACACCCTTTTTTTTTTTTTTGTCTTTGTGATTTCAGAACAATTTTGGGAATTAAAGCTGCAGTATTATGTGGATTTGACAGTACATTTTGATTTTGAGACTTTTTCACTGCAGCTAATAGTTGCTCAGTTGAGTTAGTGAATTCTATTCTTGAGGTTAAAACCCAGATTTTTGAGAAAGTTAACCATATTTTTCTTCTACTATTCTGTGGGAGATTTTTGTGTAGATTGCAGTTAAGCTTAAAAGGATGGTGTGAAAACTAGTTTTTCAGTGTTCAGAGCTTTATCTTAACGTGAAAATTGGGCAGAACTGATACAGTTTCCATGACCATATATCAGGTTTTTTTTTTTAGTCCAAGCAATTGATCTTTGTTGAATACAATACTATGAACACTCTTGTCAGGTTTGTTCTTCTTTCATGTAAAGTTGGCGATTTTAGTTTGAAAGTTATTAACACTTTAATTGGTCTTAACATGTGCCTAGCAATTGTACCAGAGGCTTGTCTATTTGAAAATGAGGTCTTCAACTGTTTTCTTAGCTGAGATGAGAAGAAAGCTGTGTCACTTTCTCCAGGACTGTGAGTTACAGTTGTATGGTAGCTCTGTGATTTGGGGGTTATGAGGATATGTACCAAGGTGAATTATGATGGATAGGTCTTAAAAATCACCAATAATACATTAGTAAACTGAAGCAAACTGTTAACCTTTACTGTACTTTTCTTTGCTTATTTACAGTACTTGATTTTGATGACACTTTGGAATGACTGTGTGTTTGAATATAAAGCAGGATGATAATGCTGTGCACCAGTTATGTTTTTCTGTAAAAATAAAAAAGTTTTTAGAAATAATAGGTTTATTCTTGCTGCATGTTCTAGTAAAATTATAGTTTGAAACAGAAATGCGTTTTTTCTTTTCCATATCTCTAGTATAGTTTATTAGCTACTGGAATGAACAAAATCAATTTATAGGTAGTGTAATTACACCAAGTCCTTCTGCATTCGGTGTAGATTGGGGCAAACAAGTGGATGCAAGCCAGAGACAGTAAACATGGAGTCCAGGCTAGTTTCTTGTTTTGGACTGTAATATGGATGTCCATCTCTTGTGGAGTTCTAAAGCAAATCTTTGTGGCTTGTTAATCATAACTGGTGGATACAGCTTGTTTTTCATGTTACCTTGCTTTAATTAATGGAAGGAACTTAAAAATTAGTTTGCTATATAACTTGAAGTAAATCTTGGAGTTTTTTAAGGTCTGTATTCTAATTATGTTGTCTGCATTGATACCTTTTAATCAGTGACACTAAATCAGTGAGTTTATTCTAAAGGTGAGCTGAGTTAAAGTTAATATTCCTCTGTATACCTCTAAATATTGCTGGCATATCTAACACAATAAAAAATACATTCATGCAGAAAATTCCAGGTTTATGAAGCAGTTAGAGGACTTGCTATATTAAGGCTGTTATTATCCAAGGAAACCTTGATTATTGACCTTCTTAAAAAATCATAGTACAGGCATTTTTATCCCTTAAAATTACTTTGAGGAGAAAGGGAGTTTGTGATCCTTTTAGGAGAATACAGACTGTAGGGGAACGATATGCACAAACATAAAATTTTGTTTTGACATCCTTCTGAAAACTGGCAGCTGATATTCTACAAAATGTATTTTTTTTTCATCTACAGTATTCAAGCTTAGAGGATTAGCACAGTTCTCTGTTCACCAAAACTGATGTCAAATTATAACAGGGGGTAACTGTTTACATGACATAGTACTGACACTGTTGGGTAACAGATTGTGAGCATTAAATCATTTGTTATGTTGCCATATAAATGACAATGTGTTTCTTACAGGTTTTAATTTTTTTGTGGTATGGAAAAGAGTAATCTTTGAAGCTTGTCAAGTAAAAGTATATGTGGTTGAAGAAGATGTTCATTCTTCAGTGTTTATAGACTCAAAAAGCTGTGTGTTGGACGTCATGAGTTTGTCCTCTCCAGTCAGCAGTACTGTCATGGAAGCTAACTGGTGAGCTCCACTTCTGTATTTTTAAGTCTAGTACTATGGTTCATGTTTTTGTGGTTTATTTTCAGGATCCTCAAAGTTGCCTAATTCTGACTGAAGAAGAACCACATATGATGTGATACGTACAAGCTGTGCCATGTCAGTATAGTTGTTAGTTAAAAGATTTGCTTGAAGGCATGCCTACTGGTCATCAGATGTGCAAGAGTTCTCACACAACTGTATGAGGCATGAATTAGAGATAGAGTTCCTGTTTGCAGATAGGAATGCTCACCTGGAGTTGCAGAATGGCTTTATGCATTAGCTGAGGTGGTAGGGGTTGGCCTTGAGTCCTGTGTGTGTCTTTTATTTTTTATAACCTGGTATGTGTTTGAAAGCTGTACTTCTAAAAATATGTATTTTAATTCAAAATCTATGCTGGATGAATTATTAATACATGAAAATGGAAGTATAATGCATTCACTGAATTACTGTTGAGACTGCAAATCACAGAAGTGGTGAAACTTTCCAGAGGCTTTGTGTGGTTTTGTCTTTGATTTAAACTGCCGAGACCTTTATGCTTGTAGCACTTCTACTTGTAAGAGATTCTTCTTTCCATATTTGTATTATAAATAGAAGTTTGTGTGCTAATAGTAAGAAGAATCTCCTGCAACAGGTAGTATGAAGCTTTCGTGAAGTACTGCATGTTCTGGCAGTGCTGTGGTTAAAGAAAATATCACAAAAATAAGAATTCCTAAGGCCAATCTCTATTTTATTTGAAAATGTTTAAGTAGACAAAACTGAAGTGGTTAACATACTAGTAATGTGATTGTTTACTAGGAACAAAAGTGCTTGATACTACTTTTTATTTTTCCTAGTTTATATATTTAAATTTTTCAATAATGGCATTGTGAGTTTAAAAGCTTTGTGGAAAATGCTATTCTGGAGACCTGCTTAGTGCTTTTCTCCCCAGTATTTACTGTTGTGTGTTAATGGTTTTAAGCAAATTTTTAATTTCTGTAATGTCCCTAATTTGCTACTGCTTTTGGTGTTGGGGTTTTTAGTTTGGTTTCCCCCCCTCCAGTAGTCCAGTTAAGCAGAACAATTAATCCCATAGTTAAATTTTCCTCTGAGTAAGTTCTATTGTGTAGATATCTCTGTGGTACTCTTATTTTTTGTCTTGGATAATTGAGAATTTGGAAGGAATATTTTTCTTGCAAGCCGGTTGCCATACAAACCAATGTCATTTACTTAAAGATTTAAAGGGTTTTTTTTAGTTTACTTTGCAAAACATATTTGTTCCCTTGCTTGCATCTAGCATGCTCTCCAAACAAGAATTATTTAAAGAAGCAAAGCAACCTCCCCACTGCCCACAAACTAACAAACCCTTTACATAACCCTTGTTTCTTTGCTCTAATCCTCCCCTGTTTTCAATTTAGGTTCTGTTTTTCTCTCTGTGAAAAATAGTTTTTAACTCATGAAGTAATTTAAAAAGATGTCTAGTTTGAAGTAGCAATAATTACACCTAAGATTATTAAGCTAGTTTATTTTAATTATGTATTTTTATACTAATTTTTCATGCTACATTTAAAAGCTTGATTTGATTATTTGAATATTTCTTGTGATGCTCAAGGGCAGATCCTGCAAACTGCCACGTAGATTTTCTCTTAACTGAAATACGAGTGGAAAGGAAGATATTTTAAGTGACTAGACCTTTAATTTGTATTGTGTTTGTGATTAGTTGCTTGTGTGCATTTTAAATGTATGTATCTTTGAAGGAAAAATGTGGAAATTTTTTTTTTTGTATTCCACATACATGCAATTGTTTCATGACAGAGTTTCTTTTCAGTGGTAATCCATGTTGAAAAATGAGTTTTACTGCAATAGACAAAAACTTGCTGGTCATTTTAGTTTAAGTGATTGGAATGATGTTTTCTAAGCATCCTGAAAGTTCATTGAATCAATAATAAAGATAATGAAAAATAGTGAAAAACATGTTAGACTTAACTCAACTTTGGGAAACCCAAAGTGCAAATCTGTTTTAAGTTCCTGCTGCTACATCTGTCATATCTTGTGCATTAAGCAGTTCTAGGTCAGAAGCAATAGAGACAACTATGTGGCATAGTTTTACTTAAGTGAATGTTTAGAAATTTGTGCTAACAATATCACCATTGAAATAAGGGAGCATTAAAAGTTTAAAGGAATACTCAGTTTTTTTGGAAACATTCGTATTTTGCAGCTTATGTAATTCCAAGTGTGAGTCACAGTTGCTACAAAACAGCAATGAATTGGAATTGGACACTGCTGAAGATCTGAGAAGGAAGCTTTGTCAAGCTAACAGAGAAAAACTAGACTTAACCATTAAACACAATCACGAAGTAAGAACTTTGTCCTGGGATAAATATAATCTTGTTTCATTAAATTATTACTCTTGCGTGGTGTATCAGAAGCACAGTGATTAGCTGAAAAATAGCAAGGGAGGTGGCACTGTAAAGACCTGTCATATCTGTTCATAGAAACTTTTAGCCCATCTGCTGGCATTCTTAGTGGTTGAAGTTGCACCAAGCAGGTGGCTAGTTTTCTGCAGGGGAAGGAATCACTGCCACTACCATTAGTTTGCCAGATAAAATTGCCTGGTGACACAAATAAATAAAAGCCACAGCTTGAATCTAGCCTCATAGAAAGATGTTATTTATTTCTGATTTATATATATTTTTTTGCATGGTATTAGAATATCATTTTGATTCTGCAGAAATAATTTGTACCTGGTAAACATAGTACAGTATTTTTGTGTGTGTGTACACTGAACCTAGCTAGGATGTACTTTAGTGATCCTGTGATCAGAGAATCACAGAATTATCAAGGTTGGAAGAGACCTCTAAGATCATCAAGTCCAAGCATCAACCTATCAGTAGCATCTATAAAATCATGTCCCTAAGGGTAAACCAAGTCCCTAAGTACTATATGATGTCTCACTTGGTGCAGATTTGCAGTTTTTGAACTAAAACAATGTATAATGTTGAAATGTGGTGATAATTCACACTTATTAATGAGAACTTAATTTATAGGGAAATAATTTCCCTACGTTACAAAGGTTTTCTGTGATGTAGCAAACTAGTATTGAAATGAAGTAGCGGTAAGAAAATCCTTAATTAATCTTTTCTTTGGCTTGAGCGTCAGTTTTTGCACTATTACACACAGAAAAGGTGGGCACTACAGCGGTGGTTGTAATTGGCTTCAGACTTGTTGCTACTGGGAACGCTTGCTAATGCCAATGTAGCAGCAGATATCCTGATTTAAACTGAGCTGGTGCAGAACTATGATTACTACTATAAGTGACAATTTTGCTCTTAGCAGTGTGCTAGGGGCAGTTGATGTGGGTGTTCATTCCTCTATTTTGGAGCTAAATCCAGCCAATAAACCCAGTTTGCTGTTCCATATCCATTTATTGTTGGTGTGTGTACCCAAATAAAGAGATTACTGCTTCTCCCGGAGAGACTTGCTCTTGTATTGCAGTTAATTTGTTAGTTCCCCATTGCCCCATCAACTCTGGGATGATTCTATAAAATGGATCCTTGGAATTTTCTGGATTTAAAGATAAACAAACAAACCAACCGTCCACCTTTTTGCATTGAGAATTTGCAAGCTGGGAGTACACAAATATCTTCTACATTGTTTTGCTGCTGTAGCTTGAATCACAAAGTCTGGTTGCATTTTAACTAGATAAACTACTTGGGAAATGATTTAGTTTTGCTTTGTGGGTTTTATTAATTTGTTTGGTTTTTTTTTCCCCCCTCTATCCATTTACTGTATAGTCAGAGACAGTGAAATTGCTCAAGTTACCCTCTTGATGCTGAAGTCAAGGGGCTACATTGTAGATTTTCTGAAGAAATACATATTTTACTTTCTGTTTTCTTGTGTTGAAATAGCTTGAACTTGATTTTCTGGACCAAATTTTTGGCAGCAATTGCTAGACTATGTCTCTTAATCAGTTTGAGATCACTTTTGGAAGCATTTTCCATTCTTTGTTTGTTGTCTGTTAAATTTAATAGCATTCTGTCTGACTACTGAATATTATTGGACTGAATTTTATCTTCGTACGTATACTTGTGAGTTACTAGATGTCTGATAGTCTAGCATCTCAATATGATGCTTCTTTAAAGTTGCCAGAAAATGCCCTGTGGAATATAATTTTTTTTGTTGCTGCAGTTTTTTCTTTGAGGTGCTGGAAGGTGACAGTACTATGACTGCCGTTTTCTTAAGGTAGTGTGTTTTTGGACAAATGGAGAAATATGTTTAAGGTATATGAAATTATTCCACTTAAAATCTACATAAATGTGTCTTTGCAAGATTGTATTTGAAATTCAAGAGGGACAAGACGACAGCAGTAAACACAATTCAGAATAGCTTTTAATAATGCTCTTTAGGTGTATTTCTGTAACATGATGTATTTTTTCAAAGGACCATTATTGCCAGTTTTCTGAAACAAATTTATTTTCTAGCTTGCCAAGTATGAAAGCCAGATAGTCAAGTTACGATTGGAAATTGAGAAGGGAGAGGCTGTTAGACAAAATCTGGAGTATGATTTGGCAGTTGCCAGAAAAGATGCTTGCCTGAAAATGTATGCTGCAGAAGAGGAGTTAAGGGATGCAAAAAACAAAGTTGTCGAACTGAAAGGTAAGTTTAACAAAAGCAAGCATAGAACAAAGGCTAAATTGGTTCCAGATCAGGAGGACAAATGAGAAGCAGTGACTTAATTAAATTTTCTAGTTCCTACTGTTTTTCTTGGATCTCTCTTACTTTGTCATCCCTTATCCATCTGCTTTTGTAAACATAGAATACTCTTGTTGTCTCATGTGAATTAAAGCCAACTTGCGAAACCTATCAACACTTTTTCCTCTTGCCGTCTTGTTTCCTCTTTCACTGTTGTCATTGTAGAGAGGTGTATGGTGACTGTCTCCATATCCTGGTTATTGCATCCAGCAGTTCCTCCTTTTCCACTTCAAGGGGAAAAAACCCCAAAAGAATAAACCAACAGTCATCCGTTTCTGTTCATTTGTCTGCACTGTTTTCAACAATTTTTTTCCAGAACTTCTCATCATACTGCTTCTTTCCTACATGTTTTAAAAGGTTTCAGTCTTCTCATTGATCATGTCCGGTTTCTTTTCACAGAATCATAGAACCATAGAATACTTTGGGTTGGAAGGAACTTGAATTTGCTGAACCTTTGGTGTTCCATGAAAAGTTTAGAGCACTTTGTTCTTCTAAGAATGGAAGAAGACTTGAAAACTTGGTACCAAGTGTTTTTAAGATAATTAGAAGGCTAACTTTTGATTCCTTTGGAAAACACAAACACACAAAAATAATTGTATGGATTATAAACTGGAAGAAGGCATTTTTATATCCCCCACAACTGCAAGATGAACTACTTTCTTACTTAGGGGAAGGCTATGTTTCTTTCTGTGCATGCTGACTTTACTGCTAGTTTGCTTGCCAATTTAGAAGTGAGTAATGTGTGTGTGTTTTAAAATGCTTTAAGTCTAACTTTGTGATTCACTTTATGATGTAGAAAACTCACTGATTGCTGCACTGAGCACAGCTGACTGGTGGTGGTGGTGGGTGTGGGTCCGTAGGGTAACCTGTGTGGGAGGAAAGAGGTCTGGGTCTGCTTGGAGCTGGTCCTGACAACCTCCACAACGGGTAAACCCACTAGCCACTGTGCACCAAAGTGCCCACCAGGTAACGAGGGCTTCGGCAGCACTGAAGCTTTTGCAGAGGAGTATATGTATACGGTGTTGTCCTATCTCAGGATATTTGCTAGGCTGAAGATTGAAATTTCTTCAGCATCAGTAAATTGCCTTGGAAAAGCTTAAGAGCTAAACTGTTACTCACTAGCCCAACCTGCCTTAGGTTTTCCTATAGTCCCTTTCATGGGGCAGGTCCTTGTCTTTATTGTCACTTTAAGTGAGCTCAACATTAATTGTTACGGACTAATATCTATATCAAATCATCATCATGGCTAGGCTTCGCAAATGAAGATTTGGGAAGGGCTCTACCCACGTTTGTTGCAAGCACGTTGGTGGCTAAAAAGGCCAATACGAGATAGGCATGACCGGTTGCAAAAGGAACAGCAGAAAGACTCCTTAGATGGTGTGTTCTGCAAGGCACGATTATTTCTGCGTTGTCTTTTCTCCTCAAGGGTGATCCTGCGTGCTTTCTCGAAAGCATCCGCAGCATTATCGATGGTGTGTCTCCACGCCTCCCGCTTGGAGGCCAGAGTAGACCAGTTATGATGATCAATATGGCCAAGGCTGAGATGTTGTTTTAGGGAGTCCTTGTATCTTCTCTTTGGGGCTCCCCTCTTGCGGCAGCCGATGGCAAGTTCAGCATAAAGCAAGATCTTAGGGAGGCGGTGGTCCTTCATCCTTGAGACGTGCCCTGCCCATCGCAGCTGTGTTCTCAGTAACATGGCCTCAATACTTGTGATTGCTGCTTGTTCTAGAACAGATGTATTGGTCACATAATCTGACCAGTGGATGTTGAGGATTGTGCGGAGACAGCGTTGATGGAAACGTTCTAGGAGACGCAGGTGGTGGCGGTATCAAAAAGACAGTTAGTAATAAGCTGACCAAATGTGTTACAGAAATTTGAAATTAAGTCCTCCATGCTAGACACCTCATTTGAAAGAGTTATCTGCAGTTTTTATTGTTTTCAATAGAAGAGTTTCAATTTATGGCAATCTCTCCATCGTTCCTCTGTTCTTGTGTGAAAGATGCCATAGAAACACAAAATTTGACAGTTTCTTTGGAGTTCAGGTGGTGCTGCCTGGTGCTGGAGGTGTAATGTTCCAGGATATCACACTACACAGACGAACTGACTCATCAGATGCGTTTTTCTGAACATGCTTTGAAGTGCTATTTGTCTTCTTTCTTTTTTTTTCTAAACAATAGCACTGAATGAAAAACATCAGCAGAAAGTGGCAGAGACTGAGAAAATGTTTCATACTGCTCAACAGAAGTGGAAAGAACAACAGCGAAGACTTGAAAGTGAGAAGGACAGTATCCTCAGAACTTGCAACAGTGAATATGAATTGCTTCTTAAGGAAAGAACCAAGCTAGAAAGTGTTGTGCAGGTATGATATATTAATAGTTGGAAAGTTGCATGAGATAGTGGCTGAAACTTTTTTCGTGCCAAGTGTGTGGTGGGTTGGGGTTTTTCTGTTTTAGGGAAAAAATCCCCCAAATAGGTAAATACTGCAGAATATTTCTGAAGAATATAGCTTTATAAAGTTGCATTTACTGTGTCACAATCTTTCTTGATGTGTTGGAATATATTGTGGCTTATTTTTCAGATAAACACCTAAATCAGGTCACCATGGTAGCGGGGCCCATTTGCGCTGTCGTGCAAAGTTGAGTTAGTAAAATCAGGGACACCCAACACATAGCTTCTGAATCCATTTCCCTCTTGCCTTTCCAAGTCTGACATCTAATAGCCTTTGAACATGAAAATAATTTGTATAAAATAGGGACTATGCACTAGCAGGGAAACCAAACAGTGATGATGGCATTTCCAGCTGTGCATTGTACATTATACACTCCATGCCACATATGAGAAATGACCTATTGAAAATTTTACTGTTTGTTTAGGAAAAAAATAATTTAATGCTAAGAGATTGCCTTTACAATCTGTTTTAGATGGTGGGGTTTTATTCTTCTGATAATTAATTTAATTGTATACCGTATACCATTAATTTAATGAGAAAGGTAATTTTCAAAGTTTAATTGCACTGGTGTGTGTAAATCCCTTAGATGTTAAATGCATAAAAAAAGAGAACTTTTTTGTTACGCTTTTTGTACAGTTAGGTTATTCAAAACTAAATTTTATTTCAAAGAAATCTAATAATATTATGGTGTGGAAGTGCTGAGTTGTGGCAGCAAACCTACCTGTTGTATTACACTATGGTACTGTTGATCAGATTCTATATGGCACCTGTAGGAGCAGCTCTTACAGAAATAGAGCAGAGAGAATTCCTTAATTATGTGTATTCCAAAAGCAGGCACGATCTGGAAAGAGAGGCGCAATTTTGAGACCTGAGATAGAAATCGGGTGATGTGTAGATACCTGGCATCTCTGTGTGAGGGCTGCAAAAGGAGTTGCACTCCATTGTTATCGTAGCGACTGGAAATCCTGATGGTGAAGGATCCCACTGAAACAGATTTTCTCTGAACGAAGGACAAAAAGAAGTTCCCTCCTCTCCCCTTTCCCTGGTAATTTTGTGGATACGTTGAACGGCACTTTTAAGGAATAGTTAGTTGAACCATAAAGGAAGTAAAACTAAACAACAGAAAGCCAAGGAAGGAGAAGGTGTCAAAGAAAATACGAGTTGCTTGTCAAGTGACACCCTAAGGTCCTTCTCAAACCAACAGGAATATGATTTAGTTTTCATTCAGAGTCAATGCTTGAAAAAGTAGGCTTAGGTATAGGCTATGAAGAAAATAATGAAGTTTTCTTTTTTAAGTTGCTAGGTAAATCAGACTAAGTCTGGAGCATTGGGTCTGAGTTCTGGCTAACAGTAGGCTGAGATAGGTTGAGGAGGCTTTGGAATATGCTTGTCTTCTGTTCTGTACAGTGTTTTGTAGAAGCCACAGTCAGTGAGTTTAATATTGTATAAAAAGCTGATTGTTGGAAACATTACAGTGAAGTGATGTTTTGCTTCAGATCAAAAGGAGCAGTGGATTGCCTGAGACATGCTCTCTGTCAGTAGATGTATTTTCAGAAGTATTTGGCTGGTAAACATATTAAAGTTAGAAAAGTGTTCCCTCCTAAGATAAACACAATTCACTGTGAGGTGTAACTGCTAACCGGCTTTGAATAGTAAAAATGTATTTTACCACTTTGCTTTTGTAGCTGTTCTCCTACCCATAATAAAGTTTTATGTATAGTTATGGATTTCCAGCAAATTAAAAATACATAAATAGATGTTAAATATGGACTCAACTGCTTTAGTTGCTGCTTGAAATCTTATTTGAGTTAAACTTGGCAAATAATGTCAGAAGGGTCTGTGTTCATAAATTATGATGTAAAGTGTGTATCGGTCTTTTGCATTGTGTGTTTTCAAGCCTGTTTTAAATACTTTTATAGTTATTCTAAGTTACGAAATAAAAGCTAGATAAAGTAGCTTTCAGTTTGGTCCTAATACATATATAGAAGTGAGATTTGAAGCAGATATACAGATCCTGGTTGGAAAAGCTGCAATTCATGAACTGTAATTCTTAACTTGGCTATGAAAATGCTGAGGTGGGCATGGAAATGAAGTCGGCTTAATCTGTTGAAATGTGTCTCTAAGATATGCAAGGAAGGTAATCCTGTCTGCTTTCCAACAGGTTTGTAGTGTGCTCTATTGGATGTGCTTGGCGTGCTATTCGCTTCGTAGTAAAAGGTGTTGGAGTTCAGTAGTAAGTGCAGTAGCATCACCTTGTGGCTAATCAGAATAAAATATTCTGTCACAGAAGCACTTTTTCCTTAGACTAGCTATGAAACATGTTGTTGATACAATAATTTAGAAAAAAAACAACAAAACAGCCATGTTTTTCATAAGCAGATAGGACATGTGCATATGGCATGCAGATACATGTGTATATAAATGGTGAAGTGTGTTTGTCTTTGAATCTCCCAAGTGCAGATGACTGCAAGGGTAGTCCTGCACAGTTTCATACCAAGCCTGAAAATTTTGGAGGCTTCTTTAAAATTCTGAAATCCTGCAACTCATGTTGACTTGTATGACAAGCCTGATGTATTTGTGTTAGTTTTAGTCTGACTTAACGTTACCTACATTGCCAGTATAAAACGTTCTTAGATCTTGATGTAGTATTTTCCAGCAAACTGTGTATTACTTATTTCACACGTGCTTTTTTCAGCTTGTTTCTGGTAGTATCTGGAAGATACACCTGAAGAGATAACTTATGTCTATATCTTTCCAGTGTGGAGAAATGGACGTAGGTGTGTATTTCTATAAGAAAGGTTAAATTTTTTTTTGTGTGCTGATGGGAAGAAACCTGTGCATTGACTTGATATTCCAGGCAAAGGTCCAGGATTAGCATAAATATAATCCATATCCAGATACACTATTTTTGAAACGTTTTGATTTAGTGAGGTTTCCATTTTTTTCTTCACGTGTGTTTCACATGCGTGTTCCTACTATCTTTTTGGAGGATGCTAAAAAACTCTGCAATAGTGCACGTGCATGAAAGAAGAGAGAAAATAAACTTTTTATTACTAATTGCTAATAGCACTGTAGAAGACTCATGATTCCTTTATTGTCATATTTGAAATCTGGTCCTCCAAAGAATCATTTTATAAGAATAATTCATTTTTTCATTTCATTCATAATTCACTTTTTCCTCCTCCCTGCTCTTTAGATGCCTTATGATTAGTAATTTCTAGGGTTATGTGATGTGAGAGTAGTAGAAGAATTTGCAGACCAGCTGGTTTGCTTTCACAAAATGTCTTTTGCCGTGATGTTGAATAGGAGTAAATGAACGNATAAAAGTAGTGTAGGGCTATTGGTTGGACTAGATGATCTTGAGGGTCCTTTCCAACCGTAATGATTCTGTGATTCTGTAATGTAATCTTTCTGTGTTTTGCACAGAAAGTTGTTTTAACTAATTGGGTCTCCAAAGGTCCTACAACTAAATCACTGGATTTATAGCTTGTTTCTGATGCTAGTTAGAGAAAGTTTATTCCTGTCCACTAGACCAAAGCTTTTTTTTTTTTTTTTTTGAGACTTCTGGGATGTCCAGTTTAAGTATGTGCTAGACTACTGCAGGTTCATTATTTGGCTGCTTTCCTCTAAGCCTGGTGTGGTGTGAATGTGAATGTGGATTTTCTAGCAGTGACTCCACAGAGCTGCTGAGTCCAGTGCTGTTAGTAATTATCCCAGCTGGTTCAACTTCTGAACTGAGAAATTAAAGTGAGAAACAGCTTGGTTATGTTATTCTACTGAGATCTTCATCGTTCATATAGATAACTTTTGAAAGTAATTCAGTTTATAGATGGAAGAAAGCCTTTCTCAGATAACAGAAATGAAGATTATTTTAGTCTATAGGAGTAGAAGTTTCTAAAAATGTTTAGTTTGATTTTGTGTTCTAACAGTTAAAACTAGAACAAAATAGAAGTTCTGTCTCTGCGTATCATTTCATCAAAAGCATTCAAGTGTTTTCCTCTCCATCATTGACATTCAGCTGGGAGAAAGAAGAGATTGGAAGAGCAGGCTTATACTCTTTAGACAATAAGATTTCCTGTGGGGAATTGGCTGTGCTTTTAGTATTACTGCAGAAGGTCACTTCACATTCATAGTGCGTTCAGTTTTTGAACCAACACATTTTACCTGGTGGTGAATGAAAAGCATGTCTTCTGTTGGGTAGATGTTTCTGTTGACATATGCTAATATGTGAGATTTTAATTATCTGTTCTAAAGCAGTCTCCATGCGCAAAGTAGTCCTCTTTTGAACACTTTAGTACTTCATAATGGTGTCTTAATGTTTTTTTTTTTCTAGGAGCAGAATAATGCACTGAAAAATATATGCAAGAAAATGAAAGATCTGGAGGTGGAACACAAAGGCCACACTGAGCAGCTGAAGCGCCAGGCCAATGAACTTCAGTACAGCGCTGAGCGAGAGCAACAACTTATGAAAGAGCTCGAAGTAAGGCTTTTCAGCTATTACTAGTAATTTCAACAAGCACTGACACTCTCTGAGCAATTTCATTTTTGAGGGATGGAACCTCCCAGTTAGGATGTGAATCTTGTTTACTGGATTAACAAACTGTTGAACATCTGTTTTGCAGAAAAGGCTGAACAGGTGAATGCCACTTACAGTGTGTGCCTGCCTTGACACAAGGTTTATATAGGTGTGAAAACAAGGCTGACTTTAGGACATTCGTTTATGTTCTCTAACCTGTTAGTTTCATAAAATCATAGAACAACAGATTGGAAGGGACCTTACTAAGCATCTGGTCCAACCTTTCTTGGGAAAAACATGGTCTAGATAAGATGGCCCAGTTACCTCTCCAAGTGAATCTTAAAAGTGTCCAGTCTTGCGGAATCCACCACTCCCCGGGAGGTTATTCTAATGGAAGATTATTCTTGTGAAAAATTTTCTCCATGTCCAAGCAGAATCTCCGCAGAACTAACTTGTACCTGTTACATGTCATCTTTTCCACGTGACTCCCTGAAGAAAGGGAGTCTCCATTATTAGGCAAAAATATGTATATGGCCAGTGGAAGCAGAGTCTGGTAACGTGGGAGGTCTACAGAGAAGCTGTTTGCCACTGTAGAGAGAAAATTCGTGCAGCTAAGGCTCAATTAGAGTTGAAGCTGGCCAGTACTGTGGGAGACAGTAAAAAGAGCTTTTAAAAATACGTTTATAGTAAGAGGAAGACCAGGAGTGACATTGGCCCATTACTAAATGGGGATGGTCACCTCACAAGCAGAGACACTGATAAGGCATAGTATTCTGATGCTTTCTTTGCATCTGTCTTGTAACACGGAGGATGGGGTCTGGAGCACCCACTGCCATGAGCCAGTGTACAATGACAGGGAGTCTGTTATTGCTCTAGTTGACCCTGAACTTTTGCAGAACTTGCTTCTCCATCTAGACCCCCTGTAAGTCTGTGGGGCCTGATGGGATCTACCCAAGGGTACTTAAAGAGCTGGCAGATGCCACAGTGAGTCCTCTCTCAATGATTTTTCAATGCTCTTGGGATTCTGGGGAGGTCCCAACTGACTGGAAGAGGGCAAATCATAGAATCATAGAATTCTTACCATTGGAAAGGACCCTCATGATCATCTAGTCCAACCAATAGCCCTACACTACTTTTATCCCTAGATCATCTGCCGAAGAACCACATCTATCCGCTTCTTAAAAACCTCCAGGGATGGTGACTCCACCACCTCCCTGGGCAGCCTATTCCAATATCTAACCACTCTTTCAGTAAAGAAATTCTTCCTAGTATCTAATCTAAATCTGCCCTGGCTCAGCTTAAGCCCATTCCCTCTAGTCCTGTCACTAGTCATAAGGGAGAGGAGAATGGCCTTTCGAGTAGCTGAAGAGAGGGATAAGGTCTCCCCTCAGCCTCCTCTTCTCCAGGCTAAACAACCCCAGCTCCCTAAAATGTTCCAATTTTCAAGAAGGGCAACAGAAATGGCCCTGGTAAGTACAGGCCTGTCACTCTCAGTTCTGTGCCTGGTAAAATTATGGAGAAGATTGTTCTGGGAGCTATGGATAAGCATCTGACAGACAATGCTTGTCATTGGTCATAGCCAGGATGGGTTTATGCTTAGCAGACTCAATTTCCTTTTATGACAAGATTACCTATCTAGTTGACCGAGGGAGACCAGTTGATGTTCTCTTTTTGGACTTCAGTGAGGCTTTTGATACTGTCTCCCACAGCATCCTAATGGACAAATTGTCAAGTGTACAGTTTGATAAGAAAATCATGAGGTGGGTACACAACTGGCTGAGGGGTCGAGCTCAGAGGGTTATAGTAAATGGAGCTACATCAGGCTAGTGACAGGTGACGAGTGGGGTCCCACAGTGATCCATCTGAGGGCTGGTTCTGTTTAACATCTTTATAAATGACTTGGATCTAGGACTTGAATGCCCAATAAGTAAGTTTGTGGATGATCATATAGAATCATAGAATGGCTCAGGTTGGAAGGGACCTTAATGATCATCTAGTTCCAACCCCCCTGCCATGGGCAGGTACGGCACACGCACTAGACGAGGTTATCCAGGGCCACATCCAGTCTGGCCTTAAACACTGCCAGGGATGGGGCCTCCACAACCTTTCTGGGCAACCTGTTCCAGTGCCTCACCACCCTTTGGGTGAAGAACTTCCTTCTAACCTCTGGCCTATATTTCCCCTCCTTCAGCTTGTATCTATTCTCCCGTGTCCTGTTGCAATCAGACCAGGAGAACAGTCTCACCCCTTCTACCTTATAATCCCCTTTCAGTTGCTGAAAGGCCACTATAAGGTCCCCTCTAAGCCTTCTCTTTTCCAGGCTGAACAACCCTAATTCCCTCAGCCTGTCCTTGTAGGGGGGGTTCTCCAGTCCTTTGATCAGTTTTGTGGCCCTCCTCTGGACCCGCTCCAAGAGGTCCACATCCTTTCTATGCTGAGGACCCCAGAACTGGACGCAGTACTCCAAGTGGGGCCTTACGAGGGCAGAATAGAGAGGCAGAATCACCTCCTTAGACCTGCTGGTCATTCCTCTCCTGATGCATCCCAGGACATGGCTAGCCTTCTGGGCTGTGAGTACACATTGCTATAGATGCCAAGCTGGGAGGTGTTGTTGACTCCATTGGAGGCAGAGAGGCACTGCAGAGAGATCTAAATAGATTAGAGGACTAGGCAGTCATGAATCATAGGAAGTTTAATGAGGGCAAGTGCTGGGTTCTGCACTTGGGAAGGGTCAACCCGAAAACAACCTTCCAATTGGGGAATGAGAGGCTGGAGAGCAGCACTGCAGAGAGGGATCTGGGAGTTTTGAACGAAGAAATGTTGAATACGAGTCAGCAGTGTGCACTGGCAGACAAAAGAGCCAACAGGGTTTTGGGGTGCATCAAGCAGTCCATTGCTAGCTGATTGAGAGAGGTGCTAGTCCCACTTTACTCAGCACTTGTGCAGCCTCACCTGGAGTATTGTGTGCAGTTTTGGGCACCGCAATACAAGAGGGACATGAGATTACAGTGTCACAGTATGTTAGGAGTTGGAAGGGACCTGGAAAGATCATCTAGTCCAACCCCCCTGCCAGAGCAGGATTCCCTAAGACTAGGTCACAACAAAGCTTCCCTGAACCCGGGTCCCAGCGGAGGGCCACAAAGATGGTGAAGAGTATGGAGGGGAAGACTTAGGAGAAAAGGCTGATATCACTTGGTCTGTTCAGCCTGGAGAGGAGGAGGTTGAGGAGAGACCTGATTGTGGTTTATAACTTCCTCACCAGAGGGGGAGGGATAGGTGCTGACCTCTTCTCTCTGTGACCAGTGGCAGGCTGGGGAACGGTATAAAGCTCTGCTAGGGGAAATTCAGGTTGAATGAAGCTCAGGAAGAGGTTTGTTACCCAGAGAGTGGTGGAGCATTGGAACAGGCTCCCCACGGAGCCTGTCATGGCACCAACTCTTAACAGAGTTTAAGAAGCAATTGGACATGGCACTTAGGAACATGGTGTGACTTTGGGGTTGTCCTGTGCCTAATTAGGAGTTGGACTCGATGATCCTTGTGGGTCCCTTCCAACTCAGGAAATTCTGTGATTGCAGCCACCCTTTAAATACCGGAACATGGTCACAAGGTCTTCTTTAAGCTTTTTTCTCAAGGCCAAACCCAGTTCTCTCAGCCTTTCCACACATGGCAGGCTTCCCAGGCCATTGGTCATCTTTGTGGTCCTGCTATGGATCCCCTCCAGCCTGTCCACATCTTTATGTAGAGCACTAAAACTGAAAATAATATGCCAGGTGTGGCCTGATAAAGGCTGAGTAAAGTGGGGTATCTCTGCTGGTGATGCTCTTGTGGATGCAACCCAGCATCCTGTGGCTTTCTTTGCCTCTGCAGCACACTGTTCCTGGATATTGAGCTTGTTATCCACCAGAACCCCCAGGTCTTTTTCCACAGAACTGTTCCCTAGCCAAACAGAACTCAGTCTATGCTGCATTCCTGGGTTGTGTTTACCCAAATGCAAAACCTTACACTTGTCCTTGTTGAACTTCTTGTTAGCCTTCCAGCCTATAGAGGTTTCCTGCAGAGTGACTCTCCCTTCCAAAGCATTTGCTTCCACACTCAGTTTGGTATCATCAGCAAACTTAATCAGAGTACACTTGATCCCATCATCCAGATCACTTATGATGATATTATACAGCATTGTACACAGTATCAATCCCTGGGGCATCCCACTTGTAACAGGTTGCTGGTTTACAAAGAAGCTGTTTCTCACCACCCTCTGGGTGTGGCCTGTCAACAGGTTCCCCACCCATCACACAGACCACTTGTTTAGTCTTTTGTTTGTCTTTCTTCCTATTTTTTTGGCTTGAGAATGGATTTTGAGAATAAGTGCATTTGTGATGGAGAATCTACTGGAGCTAAGAAAGTCACCAGATACTGTGCTGTGTAGAGAGAATAGCATACTGGAAGATTACAGTGGTGTTATTACAGTCTCTTGCTGTCTAGATGTAAATACTGCAGGTAGTTTCAGTTTACCTGTCTGTTGGCACCACTGCTGAGAATTCTCAAGTCTTTAAGAGTAATACCTTGTAAATGTGCTCCTTTAATAAACTTCTTTTTCTCTCCTAAGTTTCAAAGTATAGCTTCTTCACTCATAGGCTTTGTAGTAACTATATTATGTGTATGTGTAGTCTGGACTGAGACTTTCTTGGTAGAGCATTTGTCATTGCAGAAAACTATAGTGACGAGATGATTCTTTATCCCGATGTAAATTTTCTACCAAAGACACCTTTGAAGATTTTAAGGATTGGCACTTGCAGGAGTGCCCTTAAAGGAACAAGTGACATATGTTTTTCAGCTCTGTTTGTTGTTATTTTCCTCTTAAAGGCAAAAGAAGTGTTTAAAGCATTGATTTGCTAGGTAGGTAGAGCCTTGTATTAAAGATGAAGTACAAAAGAAAATTCCTGCAGGGAGGATCAAAGCTCATCAACTAAAACCACTGACTTATTGAACAACAAGGTAGACTTCTGTGCCCTCAGAGAGATCAACAGGAAATCTATTGTCAAGTATTGTGGGCTGCACGTACTGGCCTAAGCAGAATTACCTTCAGTTGGAAAGTGCTACATACTGTGAAGTTCCAATAGCCCTTTTAAAACCAAAGATTTTTGCTTCCCTGTTCTTGAATTGAGAGCTTTTTTTGTCACTTCATGGCTTTGTCATTGCCAAGCCACTCTCCATCATCCTTAGTAAGTCCTGGGGGACAGGAGAGGTGCCTGGGGATTGGAGGAAGGCAAAAGTCACTCCAGCCTTCAAAAAGGGCAAGAAGGAGGAGCTGGGTAACTATAGGCCAGTCAGCCTCACCTCCATCCCTGGAAAGGTGATGGAACACTTTATCCTCGATTCTGTCTCTAGGCATATCAAAGATAAGGGGGTCATTAGGAGCAGTCAGCATGGGTTTACCAAGGGGAAATCCTGTTTGACCAACCTGATAGCCTTTTATGAGGACATAACCAGGTGGATAGATGATGGTAGAGCAGTGGATGTGTATTATCTTGATTTCAGTAAAGCATTTGACACTGTCTCCCACAGCATCCTTGCAACTAAACTGAGGAAGTGTGGTCCGGCTGCTTGGATAGTGAGGTGGATTGTGAACTGGTTGAAGGACAGAAGTCAGAGAGTTGTGGTCAATGGGATGTAGTCTAGTTGGAGGCCAGTGTCTAGTGGAGTCCCTCAGGGGTCAGTACTGGGACCAGTACTTTTCAATCTATTCATTAACGACGTGGATGAGGGAACAGAGTGTGCTGTCAGCAGGTTTGCTGATGACACTAAAGTGGGTGGAGTGGCTGACACACCGGAAGGTTGTGCTGCCATTCAGCGTGACTTAGACAGGCTGGAGAGTTGGGCAGGGAGAAATTGAATGAGATTCAATAAGGCCAAGTGTTGAGTTTTGCACGTGGGAAAGACCAGCCCCATGTGTGAGTATAGGTTGGGGGCTGAGCTGTT
>VWZX01004107.1:0-74202 GCA_013399015.1 Galbula dea | reverse complement strand
GTTCAGGTGCCAGAGCACTGGCACAGACTGCCCAGAGAGGTTGTGGAGTCTCCTTCTCTGGAGGTATTCAAAACCCATCTGGACACGCTTTTGTGTGACCTGGTCTAGGGAATCCTTCTGTGGCAGGGTGTTGGACTAGATGATCTTTCAAGGTCCCTTCCAACTCCTAACATTCTGTGATTCTTTGAAGGATAGGGAACTGCTTGAAAGAGGCCAGCACACAGCCTCAAAGTTGGTTAAGGGGGTGAAACATCTTCCTTATGAGGAAAGGCTAAGGGAGCTGGGTCTGTTTAGCTTGGAGAAAACGAGACTAAGGGTTGACCTCATCTATGCTTTTGATTATGTGAAGGGTGAGTGTCAGGAGGATGGGGTCAGATTCTTCTCAGTGAACCCCAGTGACAAGAGAAGGGGCAGTGGTTGTAAGCTGAAGCATAGGATTTTTCGTGTGAATACAAGAAAAACTTTTTTCCCAATGAGGGTGCCGGAGCACTGGTTGTGGAGTCTCCTCTGGAGATATTCAAAATTAGCACAAGTTCCTCTGAATTAAAAAAAAAAATTCAGACTGCAATGCTTATGGTTTTGTCAGCTTGCATGTCTCTTGGCCATCTCGAAGGTAAATTGCATGTGTGTAAGTGTCTGGAAAGGGTCTGCAATAACTTACTCTGTACTTGAAGTCAAAGAGAGATTAAATGATGAGCATCTCTCAAAATTCCTTTACTCTTGAAGAAGCAAAAGCACTAGAAATTTTAAGTTTTCAATATTGATTACTGTAGATAATGTTGGTTACTGTTGACTTCATACTGGATAGTGGACTCAAACTCTAACTAGTTTGTGACAGCAGCATCATGTGCTCTTACAAGGTACCGGTACCCTGCATCACTGTTTGTGCAGCAAAATTCGTTCTGCCTTTACAGGTGTTACAAAATTAAAAATTCAGTTTAATAGAATATATTTGAAGTTGCTCTCTTAGAAAGATTATATACTGGGAAATGTTTACTATTGCCAGAGTCTGAAATCTGATTACAACCTTTCTTTGATTTATAAACTTGCCATTCTCCTTCCTTTCTTACCTTCTGGACCTCAATCAGGCAGAGATACCCCATCCTTCATGCTGAAACAGGGTGGAAAGTCCTCAGCCAAAGGAACCAACTAAGCTGCTCTTTAGCTCAGTTGTTGGAACTTTGGTCTTGGAGGTTGTAAGGGAAAGAAATGGAGGAATGTTCAAGGGCAGACTTCTTCCATAAGCAGGCAAAATGAACACAGTCATCCTTTCTAGTTGTGTTTGAAAGAAAGGACTGTGCCCGTTTAAAAGTGCACACTTTGTTCCCAAATAGAAAGAAGTGCTTCTATGAAGCCTGGAGATTGTTGGGTTTTAAACATACTGCTGCCAGTAGAATTTACTTCTCTCTGCCGTTAACAGCTGCATCACTAGCATGCTAGCTTCTGTGGATTGCATTCGTAGTTGTCAGATTCTTCCCATACATTGTGGAAGGAAGAGGAATTAAACAAGGGCACTAAAGCCTGGGTAGTAGTTTTAACTGTGTGCCAACATACTGAAGTGTCCTTGTGTTTCAGCCCACCTGGTATTACTCTTGCATAGTTCTGTGGTATTCTAGCTGTCAGTTTTAAACTCTGCAATGTATGAGAATAAGTATTACTTACATTAGAAATACAGATAAGTTCTGATAACCAGTCCTGTACTTCCAGCTATGATTAAGTATAACTCTTACTTTTGCCTATGATATCAGTATTTGAGGTGTATTTCCATTCCGATACAGAAGCCTTAAAGTAGCACACCCCAGAAACAATTTTTTCATGAAGTAGTCTTACATTTCTTCATCTCTCTTCATGGAATTTTTAGCTTGTAACTTGAAATTTGAGTTTTGTGGGAAGATGGACATAGGAGATGTCTTGTTTCAGTTTCTGTGCACACTACCTTGTATTAATGGGTATTTGGTTATAAAATGTGTACTTAATTTCTTGATGGTGTCAGTGGACTTCTTAAGGTGATTTTTGTGTAATTCTAACTGAAAGGCAATCTTTAAATCTTCTGGTACATTACTACTTGGTATGCAATGAAGAGGAACTGCTTTGGAGTTCAGAGAGCTGTTCCTTTACTGCCCTCTGCTGGACCTAAGGGAGAAGTCCAGTGGATAATGTCTCAGTAATGAAAGGAAAGAATAAATTTAGAATATTTTTCTTTCGATACAGTGTCACTTGTATGAAAAATTCTGTCCAGTAGTGTGTATTATAAAGAAAACAAGGTGAAAAAATGTTTCCTCTGCTTTATTTTTGGTCTGGTTTTACCATAGAATCATAGAATGTTAGGGTTTGGAGAGGACCTGCGAAGATCATCTAGTCCAACCCCCTTACCACAGCAGGGTCACCTAGATGAAGTCACACAGGAACGAGTCCAGGAAAGAGACATTCAAAACCCATCTGGACTCTTTCAGTCATTGTTTTGAACATGGTTTAAAGAGGACACGTCTTGTTTCTGGAATTAGAAATTAAGAGAAAGAGTAACAACAGGTTTTTGTGGACTGTCAGTTGAAAGATAGCTGTTGGTACAATGTCTATAACCCACTAGCTTTCCAGTTTACGGTAATACCAGTTTAGTGTACCATAGTATGGACATAGAGTCCTTCTGAAAAGAAATGCTTTCTGTACCAGGAAAACTTAGATTGGGAATCTAATTATCATTTTGCCTCTTTAGCCTAAGTTTCAGTAGTCAAACAAATTCATGATGTATTTGCATTGAATTCATTGTGATACTGCTATTTATGGTAATTGGTTACCTGGAACCCCAGTGTCTTTTATTTTGGCCTTTAACTCCACTGTTCTGGAAGGATAATTTATTGGGAAATATGGAGTCATTTGTATATAAAAATGGTGATGTGTCTAGATGCTAAAAAGCTGAGTGGTAAAGCTGTTTGACAAACAGTGGAAGTAAGGGGAGTTTGGTAGAATGAGAAGCAGAATTACTAGTTTATATGTAATTTCAAACTCTTTGTGTTGTTCACAGAAATTAGTGATTTTCTGCTTGTCTTATGTGTTTGAGGCTTCCAACTCCTAGTAAGATGGAGCTCAAGGTCTCTGGAAGTTTTTAAGCCTTTCTCACAAGGCCTGAGAAATGTCACATAACTTGCCCCATTTTATTTCTGAGACTGTTGCCATGTTTATGAGACTTTGAGTTGCCATTTAAAGACCATTCTCTTAGTTTCAATGTTGCCTTTCCTGCTCCTTCACCTTTAAGTGTATTGACCTTTTCATGTCCTCCTAAATGTGTCATCTTGAATTAGTTTAGTAGTGTTGCTGTGGTGGGGAGATGACTGCAAAAAAGACTTGGGTGATGGTCCATCTCTGTATTTGCAGAAGGTATATGTGCATGCAGTAGTTTAAGGCTGTGTGTATAAATTTTCTACTGTGTATGAACCAGTGAAACATGAAATTTAGGTCCCAGCTAAAAACAAAATGCACAAACCTGCTTTTATTTTCTCCTTGTCATTAATTTCACTGTGAAGTGCTGTGTCAGGTAACTTAACAGTTCTCATAAGAAAGACTTGAAAAAGCTTCAAGTAGTGTGAGAGAGGACACATTTCTCAGCCAGTTAACAGTGCTTAAACTTTAAACTACTTCTTATGTACTGTGACTGCATACTTCTTGATGGCTTACTCTTACTTAATCCTCTGCTTTGTAGTGTCTCCACAGTGCATAAAAGACATCTAGGAACTCTAGTTACTGTGACTGTCTTACATATTCTCTGAACATGGCAGTTTTTGTGATGGAGTCTGTATTAGTTCCAAAGGTCCATGTTTCTCCGATGACAAACTTACTGACATAATGACTTCTTTCTTTCTCTGAGAGGAGCTTCTTTATTCTCTCCAGTGTCATCATATTGTTTGGATCTAGTTTGAAGGCTAGTCACTCTTAAGTCGCTATCAGAAAGTTTGAATATCGTCTTTGGTAGCCTCCACCAGGAGTTAATAACAAGTCACTTACTAATCCTCTGTACATGCATGTATAAAGTTAACAGTGTCCATTCATGTATTGCTAAAGAGTTTGCTAGCTACTGAGCATGAGAACCAAAAACGGATTTTGCCCTCAAGTTACTGTAGAAAGGGAGGGCAGTTCAGATGGGTTTGTTAGCTGTGACTCACTTGTAGATTGGAATGATCCAAAGGCAACCAAAGTACACCTGTTTAGCAGTCCTAGTTGGTTTTACTTTTTTAACCTAAAGCCAAGCATGTGGCTTATCTGGAAGCCCCCTTGCCAGCGTAGTTGTTCATGCAGTGTTGTGCAGGTCAAGTAGAGTTCATATCACAGTGAGACATGTTACTTCAGAGTTCATATGTAGGCAGTGTTTATAGTAAGGGTTGACTGCAGTCCATCAGGCTGAAAGAACATTTACTTCAGTGGCTAAGAATTGTTTGTAGTTTAAATAATTCTGTAGTTACTAAAAGGTTATTTGTTATCTGGACAGGAGATGGCTCCACCTTACCATGATCAAGAGGCGGCAGTGTTTTTAATGCTAGGTGGAAGTGGTCAGCACATTTCCCAAAGATGTGTTTAGACCTGACCTCTTGATTTGAGTTACGAGTCACAGGGAAATGCTTTTAAGTAGGAAGAACTAAGATCCTAATCTGAATATGGAAGTACACTGTGTGGGTGAATGGTGGTCCAGATAGGAGGTATATTTGTTCTCTTCAATTAAAAACTTCGTCTTGGCTGAGCATTTCACATAGGGATTGAACCTCAGCCATAGAAAGTGTAAACATCTTGATAACTTATGAGTAAAATGAAACTGAAACATCTTGCAGAGGGGTCTAAATAGAAGCAGAGAAAAGAAAAATTACCTCAGTGACTGCATCTAAATGTAGTAACTGGTGTAAATATACTTTTCTCTCTTATTGTTTTCTTTGTTGCTTATCTGATAAAGGGTATTTTGATGTAAATGCAAATGTCAAACAATATTTTTGTGGCTGTGGCGTTGGACAAATACAGGATACTGAATTACTTTTTCAGTATACAGTGCCCCAGTATTCACAAATACTGCAGTATTTAGAGCAAGTGTGAAGGGCTAAGAAAAGTGGAAACCACAAAGGCTGGTTTGGAAAACAATATTGCAACTGTTTGCATGCAGAAAATGTCTCCTAGAAAGCATATTTAGCATTGGCTTACAACAGGACACTGGAAAAAGTGACCGAACCTCAAGGGGTTAGAGTAAACTTATAGCATGGTTGCCCACAGGTCTTAGTCATTTTTACTGTTTCTCAAAAAGTCACAATTCTGTCTATTCTGTAATGGAAACGGATCCAAGATATCTTTGTTCTTTAAGACTGAAATCTACTCAGCTCCAATATCTAAACTTCAGCAATTCCGTGAGTTTATGTGTGGTCTGCCTTCATATATCCTGTTAGGTGCACATGGAAGTAAGCAGTGACTGGATCTTTAATGTTACATAGCCAGTGTTTTTAATGTTAGATAAGCAAGCACTTTGTAGCTGCTGGAGAACCGAGTTTTTGGATCCATCCTTGAGATCAATTCCCTGTGAATTGGACCTGACAAGATTTCCAAGCTAAACCAAAAGGTATTTTCATTTGACTCCCAGCTGGGAGACTGTGGTCTGGATGTCTGTGGCCTGCAACCTTTCTCTATAATTTGTTTTCACACAGCTGCTTCTTTCTAGACAGGCTTTTTGGGTGCATATGGTTCAATGAGGACACTGATTCTTACCTTTCATCTGATTTAAAGAAGTTTGCCTGGCTAACATGATCGTGGTACTGGTGTCTTTCTGTTTGTCAGAAAGGAACACAGAACTCATATCCTCATCCCATTTCTCTTTTTGGTATTGTTAGTATGATGTTACAGGTTAGACTCATGCTTGACATTTCTTTCTTTCCCTCACAGAATGTATAATGGATCATTCTCACTGACAGAGCACACAGCTTCTCACTGTGGAGGGAAGTGCACAGAAGTATCAGTAGAGCCTGTTTGAGCCTTTACTAGCAAAATAGATAATATTATCTATATAGTGGTTTTTTTGCAGCTCTGTTCTTCCCCAAATAAAACTTCAGGCTCAGCTTTGAGCCCAGGTGCAATTTCTGTGGCTGAGATGCAGTTAGATAAATAGTGATTCCAAGATTCTTTTCCTTAGAGCAGTCTAAGCAAATCTGAATTCCTTGTTATTTAATAACTGCATTGTTTAGCAAGGCTTGTGTGCTAATGGCTGGTTAGATACCTTTTGTGGACTTCTCGTTTCCCATTAATTTTGCAGTGATTAGCTAGCATCTGACTTTGTTTAAATTTGCTAGATGTATGGTGAGCCATAAGCTTCAGCAATCAAATCATAGAACCAAAGAAAAATAACATTTCATTTCTCCACCAGACACAGACAGCATGTACTTGACTTCCTCAATTTACGTATGTAATTTTTCTGCAAGCTGTTTTAAGCATCTGAGTCTCTTTTGGGTAAGACAGCTGCTTATACTGGTAAGCTAAAATTAAGGTTTACCTGAGTAATTCACTGAGACTTCTGAGGAGAACATAGTTCATTCTTCATCTTTGGCTTCTATCAATACAAGAAATAAGTTGCAGTTCTTGTCAAGACCCTGACAGTGACTTGTACTGAACGAAAATACTTTCTGTTTTTCTCCCTAGCTCTTTGTTTTCTGAAGGTCCAGTAAACTAATTTAAAGAAGGTTTGAAAAATCAAAATAGTAAGAAACTGCTGGTAATGAGGCAAAGCTTTAAAGAATCAAACTCTAGAAGATCATGAACTTTAAAAGCAGGAATAGGGCACTGAGACTATTAACCTTGTCATTAAACTCCAGTTTTGAACAAGTCAGTTTTCTCATGCCTTTATATGGGACCATGATTTTTAAGATGATACTTTCCTGTCAAACAGATACTTCGATTTCTTGTTTCTGATTTGATTTCCCTGTGTATACTGTCTTCAATCCTTTGATTATTTTCTCCTAGATAGCTGTTAGGTACATCTAGCTTTTCTTTGGTGAGTGTCTAGGGTTCATACCTCTTTTACAGTAGACTAGACATGCTGTCCTGCTTGCAATTAGGAGCCTGTTTCTCACATTCTGGAGATTATCAGGAATGATGTAGCTGAAACATTAGTTCTTTCAGTGCTCCTCTTTTTACTAACATGCATATTCTGCGAGTTAGTTAATTCAGTGACTTGAGGCAACTCAAGCAAATGAACCTTCTGCAAATACGTCTGTTTTTAAGTGGAATTGCTGTTGCTTCAGACAGCAGCAAAAACATGGCACTTCTTACAGGTGTCTGCCTCGTCCTGCCTCTTTCCTCATTGTCCCAAGATTAGGACTGAAGTTTCTCTATTTCTGGAAGTTTGTGTTTCCTTTGGACAGTGTCTCTTGTCCTTGATGTTGGGGTCCATCATGTTGGCTTAAGGAGACTATTGAAGACTGTACCGAGAACAGATACGCATATGCTTAGTTTGGGAGAATGTGATTGATGCATTTTTTCGCTCTTGTAGATGCCCCTCCTCAAGCCATTATTTATTCTGTTTTTATTTTTGTTCTTGGGACTGAGGACATCTTAACAGATCTAGGGGGCTTCATCTGAGAGGGTAAATTAACCGTTCTGATAGTGTCTTGCTTCTCTTTCAGCTGAAGAAAGGCTGAGATGAAAGCATAGTTCTGCTTTGGGTTGGTGCTCAGGAGGTAAAATAAGACTTAGCAGTACAGAGCTTGTAAAAGTTATGTCTAAAAACTTGTGCAATTACTTCTTTACTTTTTCCATTTTGTTGTTTGCTCTGAACAGATGCTTGAACAAATCGGCCAGAGACAGAAAAGCATTTTTGCTCTTGAGAGTATGCAGTGAAATAGTCTCAGAGAAGTTTCTATATCATAATTTTATTTTTTTTAAATTACATTTCCCACTCTAAACGTTGTAATAGGTACATTCCTCTTTGTTTCCTTTATTCTACTCTTCAAACTTAAAATAGAATTATTTTCAGACGGATATTTAAAATGTTATTAAAGAAGTGATCTCCACATCACTTATGTTTATTATTCACAACTACTTTTACTAGGCTGGCAGTATTCTTGGGTTAAACCATCCTTTTGACAGATGTTGGACCTGTTGGAAGATACTAAGGAGTCCTTCCAAACTGAAGCAGGAGGTGGTTTGTTAATTCTCCATTAAGGGCAAAGAGTTGTAGGAGCTGATGTTTAGCAGGAATAATACTGAGTCTAAATCAAGCTGGTGGTGGGAATAATTTTAGCAGTGTCATAGTACAGCGGGAGTGTTCGTGCAGGATTTGTGATGTTTTTGTTTGCATTAAGTGGGTTAAGCAGATGAAACTCATAGGAAGTTTAAGCCTTTTGACAGACCTTGCTGTGGAGTAAGTTTGGTAAGCCCTGTGCAGTTGCTGCTTTTCTCTTTAGTAGCCCTTCCATGGACATCCGTTTCAAAAGTCTGTCTTTTTGTGCGTGTATGTGTGATTACACAAAAAACCCTTTTTTTCATTGCCAAGAGCTTTTATTTTAACATCTGCTAATGTTCCTTTCTCTTCTCTGAAATGTTCAGAATCAAGATGCAATCTACATACTTGTTTACTTTGTTTTACTTTTCTAAAATCAGTAACTTTGATTGTATTTATATAACCTTAAATGTGATTATGTTAAATTAATTTTTAATATTAATTTCTTTTCCTTGATCTTCCCGATCTTACCTAGAGCCAAGAGCAATTTTGGGATGAGTGTTTCTTTTCATTTCAGTTATCAAAGTGAAAAGGTTTTATTGATAGAAAACAGTGTAGTTAAAATTGCGTGTTAATTTCCATAATAGGAGATCTTTAGTGACATTTTTGGTACAAGTACTTTTCCAGATGAAATTCTATGTGAAGACCTTTATCCAGACATACATATCTAGTGGTTGTTTTTGTGTTTTTTTAACTTTAAATGATTTTTTTTCAGCTTGGATCACTTAGAAAAAAAAAAGTTTAGTGAAAAAATGTAGGCTACTTGAACTTTTTGTAGGCAATCCAAATTTCAAAATAGATTCATAGCATAGTTGTTTGCATTTTTGTGCTTTTTTTCAATGTTGTAGGAATGGGTAAGGAAGATGCAACAGTTTGATTCAGAGAATCCTGTTTTGTTTAAGCTATGTGTGCATGTACTGTAGTTCTGTGTAATGAGATGCAGTAACTGATGAAACTAGACATGATATTCGTTAAGCGATCATGAACATCCTGATAATTGCTAGACAAAACCATAACAGAATTGTTACAGGTCTAGGAACACAGTGGTGAAAATACACTGTATTAGTGCTTTTAAACATTACAGGGTTTTCAGGTTTTTGTTGTGGGGAAAAGCAGTGTATTCTAGGCATCTCAGTTAGAAATTAGACACCAAAACCAACATATTTTTGAGGAATTCTTTATCTTCTCTGTGCTTCACCTGTCTCATCACTGAAACTGGAAATAACTGCAGTGTATTTTGGAATATACAAGATGCGGTTAAGATAACTCAAGTGGCAAAGCAAGTAGTAAGGGAATACGTAGAATATTTTAATTGGTCTTTTTGCTTACAGACTCCAGCTGCAGTTTTCCTGATTGTAAAAAATAAAACAGTAACAAAGTGCTGCAAAGTTTATTTCTTTAACTAAATGGAAAATACTAACTTAATATTCTAGATATGTAAAAAATATTGTTATATGTATTTTTTGTTTTGAGTTCTCATAGTTTAAACATACATTTAATTCAGATACATCAGGTTGATGTAGGGAGTGCTAATATACTGAATGAATAGAAGAGTCTGTGTGTCATGTTTACCCTGTCTTTGGATTGAAGTTTCTTCAAAATGTACTTCTAGGCAGCTAAAGTGAGAATAAAGAAACTGGAAGAAAACATTGAAGCTGAGAGAGCAGCACATTTGGAATCCAAATTCAATTCAGAGATCATCCAGGTAAACTTATTGTTAAACATTTTGAACAAGTTGGCAGTAGAATAGTTAATGAAGTTGTAAAGATACAATCTTCCAAAAGCGTTAAGACCACGTACTTGCTTCATTGAAAACACCAAAGAGGTTTTTTTGCAGCAAGCGTCAAAATTGTAACAGCTCATATATAAAAGAAGAGAACAGAAAAATACCTGCTTTTCAGGGCACATTGAAGTTATCAGAATAAAAAATAAAACAAAGTGTCACATTTGCTAAGTTTGAGAATTCCCACTAGCATTTAAACAGTGAGGAAAAGCAAATGTTTCACTATAGTTAAACACTATTTTACTGTTCAAATATCTTGCCCTATGTCTTTTGAATGGGCACTTAAAACTGTTCTATTTGGAGATATGGTGCATACATCCAGCTTCTCTAGGAATGATAGCTTAATGCATCCTGAAATTGCAGTTCCAAATATAATTATTCAAAGTTCAAATATTCATTATTCAGCTTCAAAGTTATGATATCTGCACTATAAAGATTGATTATATGAAAAAATATAGTTTATATACTTGTATATTAAGTCTTTGTATTATTAAACTGTATCACATGGGGTTTGACCCAGTGAGGCAATTATGGTTTATTTTAAAAAGCAGGTTAGAAAAACCTAAATGACAATTGCTTAGTAATCTCATACTAACTAATAAACCCTTCACACTGGACTTTTTGGGGAAAAAAAAAAAAAGGAATTTTGGTATCTTTTTTATTATTTTCTGAGTAGCAGAAAAAAGTACTTTCTTCATGACATTCTTCAGTCAGTTATTTTCTTATTCTGATGATCTCTGTGTAAGGGCACTTAAATTTTTTGAAGTGAAAATTACAGTAGTTGAAAGAGAAGATCTTTTTTTCTTAATTTCCTCTCTCTACTTTACAACATGCAAAGGAACTGGGAGGGAAACATTTCTTAGAGTTACTTAACTTTTATGGGTGAATGACTTGTGAGGTTTTCTTACTTGTTAATAACCATGAACAAGTTTCAAGTCTTGTGCTGCTTGGAAGCGTAGCTATTACTGTTAATTCCATACTTTCATAAGTCTACATAAAAAGTAGAATTCCCCTGGAAAACTTTAATAATAAAAAGGAAAAATCCAGACACCTTCAAAAGGAAAAATCCAGACACCTTCAGAAGATACTGAAAGGTGGTTTTGGTCAGTGCGTCTGTTTTGTCTCCATTTTGAACTGTATGTATTCATACATTTTTACTTACGCTCAATGCTTTCTATGTATATGCTTCCATATATAGTTACCTCTAAAGCAGAAGAGAACATAGAACATCATTAAAAGATCATGATAGTTTTTTGTAACTTGCTTTAATTGCTTTCTTATCACCTGGTAGTTAAGAATTCGAGACCTTGAAGGAGCTTTGCAGGTGGAAAAAGCCAGCCGAGCAGAAGCTCTTTCGGATTTAGAAATGATCAAGAAAGAGTTCAAAGAGGTAGAAAATGCATATGAGAGAGAAAAACACAATGCCCAAGAGAACTTGGAAAAACTCGATGTGTAAGTTACCTTTTAAATTCATTGTAAAATGGAAGTAGACAGCTTGAGAGCTACTTTGAGAGCGTTTACATTCACCGTAGTTTTCAGTCACTAGAAAATAGCACAGCCTGATGCAGTTTGCCATACCAAGCCAAAGTTCAGAACCTGGCATTGCATTCGTAACGTGTCCATATCAGTAACCATAAAGATTTTTCTGATATTATTATTTGATGTGATATAAATATGGAGTCATGAATTCTGCATAAATGAATTCTAAAAACACAATTAAGTGTTTAAGAGCTACACATGCACCAAAAAAGGAAACCACATATCATGCAAACGTAGTAAGTCCTGAAAAGAGTGTTAATGCTTTGCACTATGAGTTACATGCAGGTAAAACATTTTTCAGAGTTTCTAGAGTGTTTGACATTTTAATGTTTTGATTTGTCTATCTTCAGTAACTTGCATTACAACTGTTCTCTCAGGTACTCCTCTGTTTTTTAGCAAATTCTTATTTTCAGGTCTCTACAAGATGGTTTATCTCATGTATCTCTGCTCAGTAATACTTTTCAGTACAAGATCCTCTTGTGAAGATTCCTTCTGACCCTACAGAAAGTTCATAAAATACATGAATTCTTCACCTGCAGTTTTAGAAAAGTTTTAGTTGGTTGATTTCATCATGCTAGACCCCAGTCCCTCAAATGATATGCATGTGCACTTAAGTTTCCTTAACAGACCGACTTTGTCAAAGCATTTCATCATGTGAATTAAATAAGTTTCTCAGATAACAAATACCTTTTATCTTAAGAAATAATCTTAATGGGAATACTGCCTGCACATGGAATAATGCTGTCCAGTTGTCACCATGTAGGGCTTCGCTGTCTGTTTGTATATTGAATGTGAGTGATTTTTCAACAGCTCTGTATTTTTTCTAAACACTTAGAAATTGCAAATTACACTTCACTAAGTTAGAGGCAGAAATGTCAGTCTTTATTGGCCTGAATTATTCTCTTAGTATGAATATGTTCTGAGAATCAAGGGCTGATAATAGAGGTAATATGTAAGCTAATTGGAAGCATTTTTGATAGCGGCTTAAATATCTGTTTAGGAATTTTCCAAACAAATAGAACTTTTCAAGTTTTATCATGAGATAAAAATTTTAAATTAGTAAATTTTAAATTAAATTTTAAATTAGTAACATTAAAATTTGTGAAAATCTCTAAGTAGTAAAAAGATGCTCTCCTGCATTAGAATATTCAGACTGGCATATGGATAATGGTTAAATATTGAATTACTTTGCTGCGTTCAGTAATGTTTTGTTCCTTGTGAGAATTTTTTATCTAGACATATAGAGCTATTCCTTTGAGAAGTGAAGGTTTTTATGTTTAGAGTAGTACTTGTCTGCGGAAATCATATCCTGGAAAAATAGGAAAAACTCTTAAAATTTAAAACCTCTTATTCTCCTAAAAAAAGAATTATTTTTTAAGAACTATATTTCATAATCTGGAATTGCTGTGGAAATCCCTGAATGTATCTATGTATTGTGGCTTAGCTTAGGTAATACAGTTCTTACAGTTATAGTACCAGTTGCATTAGGAACTTGGATATTAGTGCTTGCAGAGAAGGAAGTGCTTGTATTTCTAAAATGCAACAAGAACCTTAAACAGCCTTCCAGCCTTCCTATTTATATTTAAAATGGGTAACTATTTTCAACACAGCTTTCCTAGGAAAGCAGATTTGCCCTATTTTGGTGTTTGTTTGGAACAAAAAAGAATTTATGCTACTTAAAGCATCTGTTCTATATGTTAGTTTGAAATCAGAATAAACTTTGTTACTAACAGTGCTTTTCACTACTTGCAGTCACCTGTTGGTTCAGGCAGTTACACCTAGCAGCTTCTGCCAATTGAGTGTTTGGAAAACAAATTCTGTTCTGTGATTCCAGAGAATCCAGACCTTTCCATGAAAGTTAACGTGGTGAAGCAGTTGATGGTTTCATTAGTAGAGCCTGAAGAAACAGGAGCAGCCTATCCATAACAATTTGTTAGTCCTGAGACCTACATTTCTAGAGGTCCATAACGATACGTAGCTTTATCTCAGGTGAACATCAATATACTCAGTTCCCATAAGGTAATTAACATGGGTTGAGCATGTATTCCCTCATCTGTTTCCTGTGTCTTTTTTATGCTTTGAAGCATCCAAGTATCAGTAACATTGGTGAATCTCAGTGATGGCTCTCACCAGATCCCTTCAGAGAGAATACAAGACCTTTTGATTTACTTATCTTTGAAGGCTGTGGTCCTTGCACTCCAGACAATGTCAGGAGCTTGGCTTTTTTTCTTGTAAGCCATGATTTGGCATCCTGACATATTTTTCCTTTTCTGGAGGACTCCCACGAGTTTGTCTTGAAGCCTTAGCCTCTGGAAAGTGCTGGAACACTTGTATGTCTTTTTAGCTAGACTAGATATAGGCTAAATGATACCAAACTTAGAAGCTATACAAAGCAGTGAGAATTTATTTTCTGAGAAAAAGATGATTGTAATAACTGAAACTAAGCGAAGAGGCTTTTCTGGGCTGTGTAATATATTAAATAACTCTGAACCTGGTAGAACTATGTAAATTGAAAGTGACACGGGATTTGGGGCTCTGTGTGAATTTATTTTTCCTAAAGAGAGAATGTGACATAAAAATACATTGGAACTGCTTTTGCTGTGTTTCTGAAAGCTGTGGGAGTAGAAGCTACTTTAGAGGACTGAAACAGGCAAGTTCATTCTCTTCTACAGCTAAAAGAAAAAATAAATGAGCCAGGCTGAAGCAGAAGAACTTAGTATTTGGAAGTCTGGTGGAGTAGTCCTTCAACTAAAGATGCATTAATCTATAAGAAATAAGTCAAAGTCAGGAAGTGACAATATTGATTCAGAAGTTCTAAAGTTGGAAGAACTTTGAGGGCTTTGTGTTACTTTCAATTCTAGTAGTACAGAAGTGATAGGAGAAGACACGAGGAAATGAGAGACACCTGGATGCTCCCACTGCTAAAAGTTACATTAAAGAGTAGTTCAGGTTGAAAAGGATTGCAGATCTATAGTCCAACCTTCTTTTTAAACCAGGATCAGCTATGAGATCAGCTTGCTTAGGAATTCATCCAGTTAGGTCTTGTAAATTTCCAAGAGTGGAAGTGGCACAACCTCTCTGGGAAACTGTTCCACTGTTTGACTGGCCTTAAGCTGGAAACAGTTTCTCCTTATCTGAACCTCTTTTGGTTTGATTTGTTACTGCTACCTCTTGTCTTCTAGCCATATGTTTCTGCAAAGTGACTCTGCATCTTCATAATAACCTCCTTTTAGATGCTGGAGGACCTGTTTGTACACCATGAAGTAGTACTTTCTCCAGCCTCAACACACCCCAGTTCCCTCGACTCTTATATGTACTTCAGCCCCTGACCTTCTTGATGACCTTACCCTGAGCTTGCAACAACTTTTTTTTCCTGTTTTATGGGGGGGGAGGGGGAGGCAGTGGTACTTAAACCTGGTCTTCTGTTGTAATGAGTGCCAAATAAGAGGTGATTAATCACTTCCCTTGGTCTTCTGGCTATGCTACTACTAATACAGCCCAGGATGCTGTCAGCTATATCTACCTGTATACCATGCTGCTGTTTGGCGGCTAGCTTGCTACCTACTGAGATTACCACGTCCTTTTTGAGCATAGCTGCTCCACAGGCACTTACCAGCCTGCTTCAGGGAGCTCTTGCTTCCTAAATTCAGGTATTTGTGCATGTTGTTGCTGGATATCAGAAGGTTCATACTGGCCTGGTCCTCCTCCCTGTCTAGGTTCTAGGGAATGACAGTCCTTCTCATGAGTGTATCCTGTTATGACCTAACCTCACCCAGTTCACTGTTACCTGCAAACTTGGTGACATTGCACTCCTTGGCATAATCTAGGTGATGGATAAAGATGTTAAACAGATTCTAATACAGAATCCTACAGTATCCCACTTGTTAACCAGCAACTACCGTCTGAACTTTACCAGCAAACCGTTTTTATCAGAGTCATAGTTTACATAGTTAGGCTGAAGTCGTAACCTGGCTACCAAAAATACTTGTGGGACTGTGCCAAAAGCCTTGCTAAAGTTGAGTTATATTTAATCTACTTGCTCTTGTTTAGTCCATGGGTCTGGTCATTTTATCATGGAATATAATTGGTTTGACCAGGCATGGTTTAGTTTTGGTAAATCCTCACTGACTGTTTCCAATCACATTTTACTCT
Organism: Galbula dea; assembly: GCA_013399015.1. Taxonomy (NCBI): domain Eukaryota; kingdom Metazoa; phylum Chordata; class Aves; order Piciformes; family Galbulidae; genus Galbula; species Galbula dea. The sequence continues at coordinate 58,492 of VWZX01004107.1, read as the reverse complement.
TTCATGAGCCCAGAATGGAAGCTTACTGATCTGTAGTTCCTTGGCGTGTACTTTTTCTCTTTTCCAAATATGGATATGACTTTTTCCTTTGTCCATTTGCCAGAGACTTCTCTTGATCTCTGTGACCTTTCAAAGATAATAATGTGCAGCATCACTGTGACGTTGTCCAGCTTTGTCAGTTTGGCCTCTTCAATTTCCAAGGATTAAGTTTTTACAAGTAATTGTAGACTCAATCCTCTCCCATTGCTGATCCCCTTTGAGCCCTTTTACTGGTCAGAGGCTTGGAGGTGTTGTCAGGGAAAACTGAGGCAAANTGATTCCACTGGGAGCTGGCATCGGGACGGTTCAGTATCTTGGGTCCTGTACCTGTTTATATTTGCTTCATTTATATCTGTTATTATTATTAAAGCAGTTTTTTAGTTTTTTAACTTCCAATCCAGTCTCTCCTTTACCTGCTGTGTGTGGGGGGCTGGGAAGAGCCCTTAAACCCACCACAATAAAAGTGTAAGCTTGCTCTCTGTAGGGATTTTATCTCTCTCACTTCTGGCTCTGCTGCCGATTGAGCTACGGAGTTCCACGCACTCCCTTAAGTGTCACAAACACTGTCTCTCATTTCGGCTCTGCTTGCCTCTCTGGGCACCACCGGGACTCGAACCCGGGGTCCTTGTGACTCAGAGACGGATGCTCTACCGATGAGCTACGGGACTCAGAGACGGATGCTCTACCGATGAGCTACGGAGTCCCACCCAGCAAAGACATTAAGATGACCTCTGTGTCTGCTATTGATTAGTTACCTCTTTGTAGAAACAAGTCCATGTTTTCTTTCCTACCTTAATGTAGTGGTAGAATCTCTTCTTATTGTCTTTGCCATCTTTTGCAAAGATCAACTCTACATGAGCTTTTGGCTTTCCTGACACCATGCCTACATACTGAGGCATCTTTCTAAATTCTTCTTTGAATTCATATGCCTTGTCTCCTGTATGCTATTGTTAGGCTTTGTAGCTTTCTCATGAGTTGCCTCTTAAGCCACACTAAGCTTTTTCCTGAGTTCTTGGAGGGCTAATACAGTACAAGAACTTTTAAAAAATTTGGAAACAGATTGCTGGCAAAAAAGTGGAAAGTCATGCCATTCTGGGAAAATAAAAGGTATGTGGAAATTTTAGGAGCTTTCTGCTTGAAATCAAGGCTGATTATGCAAGATGTGACATGGTCTTTTTGAAAATAGCTACTGTGTTAATTAAAATATGATGAGTTCTGCTTATATGAAATTTGGAGGCCATATCCAACTGACCAAATGAATTTATGACTGGAAGCCTAAGGCAAGCACAAGTATTGATAGCTGAAAAGAACATAACCACTTCGCGAAAAGCCTTTCTTACAAGAAACATCAGTTAAAAAACTAATAAAGGCAACTTCAGAAGCCATATAATGTGCTTACATGCTATGTGCCCTATCCATTGATTATTTAAAACCACAGAGTATACTTGACAACAGTATTTTTGATAAAAACGTTCTAATGCTAAAATTTTCCAGATTAGAAAGAGAGTATATCTCCACAAACAAGGAAATGAATGAGAAGATCGGGGAAAAGAAGAAGGTAATTAAAGACCTTTCTGAGAGACTACAAAGTAGTGAAAAAACCTGCAGAGGATTACAGGAGAAACTTGCAATGGTAAGACAGAGAAGGCCTCTGACGTTAATTGTTCAGGGTTTTGTAAACACACTATGAATATAATCTGCATGTGCTGTGCTGAGCTGTGGAAGAACTCTCCCATTGTGTTACTGTGATTTTACTTAAATTAGTTTCTTTTGTAAAACTTGAGTCAGTATAGCTAATACAATGGAGAAGCTAAAATAATACACCATGTATATAACTGAAGAGTTATTTGCAGAAAACAAGTATTTTGAAAGTATGACTATAAATAGATAGTAAGCTGTGTTTGCATTCCTAGTGAAGAAGGCAATTTACAGATGTAGATTATGGTTATAACTTTCTACCCAAGCTTTTTTTTCTCCGAGCTTTTATTAGCTACCACTGTAGGCTCGTTTATTTCTATTTTACATAATGTTTTTTTAGTGCATGCATTTGACTGTAAAGATTGCTTGAAAATTGCTTGTTTGAAGGTGACAAAGCACAAATAATTGTTTTCTTGCTTGTTTTGGTGTGGATTTGGCATGTTTGGTGTATTTTACTGGTTTACTTTCTGAAATCTTTCTCCTGTCAACTGACCAATTAGGGCTTTCCCACTGTCTCTGTCCACCTCAGCTTTGAGTAACAATTCTGCTATCCTGTTGTGTAGCAGCAGGAACAAAGCGAAGATTTTAGGATACCAAGAAAACCTTATCTCCTTCAGTTACATGGTAGCATTTATAGGTTTTTTTTATACATAGCCAGTGTAAACTTTTTTTGCTACTGGGTTCCAAATTTCTCGTTTCTCTCTCTTGGAGCTGTGTATGGAAGGTAAATGTGGTCTGTTCCATGCTGCTGACGGGCATTGTGCTCATCAGTGAGCTGGAACAGAGACCCTCATCAGAAGATTTTCAGACTTGTGTCTTCTGTTTAGTTGATGGAGTTTATATTCTGTACATTGTTTTAGTGTTAACCTCGTCCTGGACAGATTGGTAACTAATAAATTGAAGAAGGATCTGGTCAAAAACCCCTCTTCCTTCTGGGAGAATGACAGCTTTTCCCATGCAAGCATTAATGTATTAAAGGGCATTTGCTGGCCTAGTTAACCTGAGATTTTTCAGGCACAAAAGGAATATGAAGAGACAAAAGCCACAGTGTCTTCTAACTGCAGTCAGTAATGATTGCTATTTAATAATATGAAACACAATTCCAAGCCTTAACATTTGTACGAGGAACCTTGAGTGTTTGCTAGCTATCACTGTGATAAGGAGTTTTCCTTTTGTTTTGTGTTCCTTAGTAAAATGTGTGTGTTATACCTGACAAAAATTCAGCAGAAAATTCTGTTCATGATCAAGGATTCTGGTTATAGCAACAGTATTAAATGGTGTACTTAGAATGAACATTATATTACTGAAAGGTAAAATACAGAATAGATTTTTTTTTTCAGTTAAAGGACTGTCTTATTTACAGAGCCAGTTGTTTTAACTGTTTTACTGGAAGGATTTCAAACCACAAGACTGTGTTGAACAGGTAGTAAAAATACTCGTCTTCTGAGGAGCTGTATTAGTGGTCCCCTATGGGACTAGGTTTTTATCACCTTGGATGGCTTTGTATTTTTCCTGAAGATTTCTGTATTTGTTTGGGAAGAAGGAGTGCCTGTGTGTGGTCTTGTTCAGTCAGTCTTGACAGCTTTTTGTTGTTTTTCGTCCCAAAATTAAAAAGTGGAGGTCTCCAGGAGAAACTAAGTTACACTATTGTTAGACAGCAGGAGCATGTCCTTTCCATTCCTGTCTGTTAATCTTATACCAGTTTCTCACTGTACTCCTGTAATACAAGTCAGTGTTTCTATTTGTAAAATATTTTGGGACCATATTGGAAAATATAGCCGCACCAGTGAAGCCTCTTGGTTTTTGGAGAAACAGACATAGGCAGGAATGAAATACACTCTTTGGAAACTTCATGTGAAAAAAGATTTTTTTTTTTTTTTTTTAAAATGGCTATGCTGCTTTTAGTTTAAAATAGCAGCATGTGGCAGAAATTTCCCAGAAATTTGCATGGATCAAATGCAGTAGGATCTGTTGGTATCAAACAGAACTGTCTATGAATGTTCAGCATGAATGGGCTCTCAGGATTTCCGTTAATGTTTTTCTGAGGCAAAAATTGGTCTTAATATTTGTCATTATTTCAGCTAGAGTTTTTGGAAATTTTTAGCTTGAAGAATAGGAATTTGGAAGAACAGCTACTGTGATTCAGAACTTGTTTGAAATTGAAGCAGCTCCAGCTGTATTCCTGCGTAATGGAAAGAATAAGAGGTGTCTTTAATACTGAGGATATTTACATTTCTGGCAACTATAGCGGATGGTTTTTAATTCTTAGTACCAGACAAGCAGCAGACGTTGAACCTTTATTTTATGAGAAATTTATATTAAAATCTGGAGAGCTTGCCAGTTCACCAGAATGCATATTAGGAAGTTGAAGTCATTAAAAATAGTGTATTTGTAGTAAAAATTCCTTTAGATTGGAAGAACTTTGTATTGATTTCCTTCCCTTTGCATATATGCTATCAGGAGTAGCATAATTAATGTGTAAGGAGTGTCATGGATAATACAAGGAGCACATCTTCTGTGTGGCATATAATTTTTTCTCTTACAGGCATGCATGCAGTCATATGCTGTATGCATCTTGGCTGTGTGTAATATCATTGCAGGTTATTGTAAGCTGAAAGTCAGAAGAGAATTGTTTGAGAATCTAGTTCCTAGACATCGTCACTGAGAAGAGTCTGACCCCATCTTCCTGACAACCACCCTTCACATATTTAAAAGCATAAATGAGGTCACCCCTGAAATGATCTACAAAGAAACCGATTTTGTAATTAATTCTGGAAGTGGAGAGGTCACTCGAGCTGTGATGTCCCAGTGTTTGCAGACAAGCATCTAAAAAGTGCTTTTAAACTTGTCAGTTTTTGAAAAATTTTCCCTGTGTAAAAAAACCAAAACCCAAACTCAAAAAAATGAAAGACAGACATCATGACATTCTCTCTAGATTTCTTTAGAAATTGTGTTTAATTTACACATGGCTGAACAATTTTAAAGACTCCTTTACAGACTTTGGAAAATTGTAGCTAATGTAAGACAATAAAGAAACTGTATTAAGTATTTAGTAATTAGATAAGTTAAGCAAAAATAAATAGTAGCCTAAGGAGGAAAATTGTCAGAGAGAGGTTTTTTTTCATTTTCTGTACTGCAGTTTATTCTTGGTTGCTTAAAATTTATTCTACTATTCTGCTATACAGAACATCACTCAACTAAACCCCATTGTTTGTTAACTGTGGAACAGTCATTTGGAGCCTATTTGTGTAAATTTGTTTATTTGGTTATTCCAAGGTCATGCCTGGTAAGCATTCTGATGCTTTTGTAAAGGATTTACCCAAATGTTTTTCAAAGGAGTATTTGAACCATACTGCTTTTTGGTGGCTATGTGGATAGTTCTGGCTTTGGTACACCTTCTGCCATTGCTGCATGGGATTTATGCTACAGATCGAAGTGGGCGAATTAGTCCATGTGCAAGATAGCCACGCAAGAAAGTCCTTGTAACTGTAAACAAAGTACAGAAAATTCCTCTTGGAATAAAGGCAGTTTATTGCAGGACTGGACTGCAGTTCCCTGCATAATGCTGCTGAGATTTTGAAAAATTAATTTGGAAAAGGTCTCAAGCTCCTGCCTGCATGTTTATTTTTGAAATGTATTGAACCTGAGATACAGAAGCACATTTACAGCATCAGGCCATGTGGGCTGTTCTGGTAGCAGTGTACATCTTGCATTTATTTTATTCAACAGTGGCTTTTGGAATATGCTGAAAAATCAATGAGACGTCTTTCTGTCCTGCAACAGGTGGTGGAACAGTACCAAAATCAAATACTGGTAGCTAAGGAAGATGCCTCTGTAACCAATGTAGTAGGGGATTGCCCAGATAAATGCAAATACCTTACTCCTGGAAGATTAGCATAATTCTGTCAGTAGGTGGAACAATTTTTATAAGTACTAGGTTTTCCTTATAATTCTGAAATGGATAGAAAGCATTTTGAAAAAAAGATTTATCCTGTTTGGAGCCTACAGTACTTGTAATCAAAAATACTTGGCTTCTATTTAATTCCTTTAAAAGCACAGTTGTATTTTAAGATTGATGATTAAGCAAATATGTTGCCAAACACATTTTTTTAACAAAAGTTTTTTTGTCCTCAGGGGATGTTTTGTGATAATAGGAGCCTTCTTAAGGATATGAAGTTAGACTTGGGGAAGCATTGTATATGCTACAATTCAGTATATAGTCTAGATTCAGAAAGTATGACTTTGCTTCCATGTTGTTTGGTTTCTAGCCTCCTGTTCTGAATAGTCCATCAGGGAGAGAATGAATATTTTGTGAAGGGGGTATAGGAAATACTCCTAATGTACTTCAGGAATTCTAAGTTCTGAAGTGTTTGTGCAGTCTTCACAAGAAGACTTTACCACTAATCTCAGGGACTGGGGATTCCTGAAGGCAGGTTTGTCCTGTAAAGACTGAGGTGAAAAAGACATTGAGAAGGTTTAGTCCTAGTCATCAGATCCTTTGCCCTATTGAACAGTGGGCCCACATTTTGCCTGGTCTTCCTTTTGCTGATGATGTGATTCAGGAAGACTTTCTTGTTGCCTTTCATGTCCCTTGCCGGATTCAACTTTAGGTGAATTTTGGCTTTCTTAAATATATCCCTCCATGTTTGCACTGCGTCTCTATGTTTCTTCCGGGTCACCTATGCCTACTTTGACCTCCTTTATGCTTCCTATTAATATTTGAATTTAGTCAGGAGCACCTTGTGCCTCCATACGGGCCTCCTGCTGCCTTTTATTTTCAAGGTTATTTCAAGGATTGTCTCCAAGGTCAAGAATGGTCCATCCTGATACACAGGAAGTAAAGCAAAGTCAGCAGAAGGCTTATTTACAAGTGCTTTCTCACCTGTTTTTACTGCTATGATCTGGGAAGGAAACTCTCTAAGTAAGGCTTTAAGAACTCCTAATATTCTTTGATTCTGTGATTCTGTGAACTTTGTCACCTGATTTCCCTTTTGTAGTAATCTACAGAACACTCCCTCTACTAGCTTTCCAGTAGTTCTACAGGAATGGCATCCCCTAACATGAATATTATGATGGATGGAGTTACTGAGAGGGAGGTAATTTTACTTCTTGGAATAGTTATATCTGACAGGAGATTATCTTTCAGCAGCTTCAATTGATTATGTTTGACTTGTATGCTTGTGGACTCCCATGTGTTTTTTTTTCCAAAGTTAAAGAATTAGGTATGATTGCTGTGTTACCGAAGAAGAGACTAAGGGAAGTTACAGCTACTGCAATGAACTATTGAGTGGGTGCTTATGGAGAAGATTGAGCTTCACTGTCCTTAGAACTGTGCAAAGTATGAGAGAAAAAGGAAGTTTTAGAAAGGGAAATTCTAATTACCTTAAGGGAAGAAAACCCTTTACAGTAAGGATTGTGAAATACTGGAGCAGGTTGCCTGGAGGAGTTCTTGAAACTCCATCCTTGAGGATACTCAAAACTTAACTGGACAAGGCTCTGAGCAACCTAACCTGACTTCAGGGGTGGCTTTGCTTTGATTGGGGACTGGGGCCAGATGACTTCCAGAGATCCTGTCAGCTTAAATTATTCCATGATTTTATGACTGCACACATTCTTACTAAATAACCTGTCAGTGAGACATAAGAAATTGGATCAATATGTTCAGACCCTTCTGGACTTTTAACTTGTGCTTGGACATCTACCGCTGTAGTTTACAGTATTTTCCTTCAATTTCTGAAAATTGGGACAGTGATGGAAAATGGAAGTTAGAAAGGAAAGATACTGAATACTTCACAGCTGAAGTGTAGAAAAACTGACTAGTGTAAGGAGTTTCATTTGATCTTTATTGGTGTTGGGAAAGAGACTGAAATTGGCTTAGGGAGTGTGTAGATGCAGTTAGCTCACTGCATCTACACTCCCTAAGCCAATTTAAGCACAGGGAACTGGTAAAGGCTGAAAAGATTGGAATACACTGTCTAAATTGTGGTAAATTAACTAAACAAAATGAAAAAATTGGATGAGGAAATTGAAATAAAACTCTCAAATTTGACTTTTCCTTGGGAAAATTTTTTACTAGAAAGATTTAGTCTGACTTTGTGTTGGAGTGGTTTATGTACAAAAAGTATTTCTTTTATTGTGGTGCTGATGATATTATATTTTCTTACTTGTAATATGTAAGGGCTTTGAGATGATATCAGTACATAAGAGTAGACTATTTTAATGTATTTGCATCCCATAAAATGTTTTTACTGGAACTCAGCAATTAAAAGCTCTATTTGTATAGCTAATTTTATAGAGTAGGAATTAAAATTTAGTTATTTTTGAATGTATAGAAGTGGTTTGGAAATTCTTTATGAGGTGTAGTACAACATCTCACACAAGGAAAGGCGTGTAAATGCTTCAGGGGACCTAACATTGAAATACACATATGAATAATATATTAGTTGATATACAGTGCATATAATTAAAATTGAAAGAGTAAAGCAAATTTATAAAATATTTAAGCCGAATAGTGAAGAACACTGCAGAGAATTAAATGCATTTCGTGGGTTTTTTTTAGCCTGACAGTTATACGCTACCAGTGTGTAGCAGTTTTCCTGGTAAGGATGTTTCCCCACACTTGAGAGATTGACTGGATCCTTACATGTGCGGTGAAGCGTAACTAAAGCAATAGTTTATAGATATGATTGAAAAGAGAAGGATTTTTCTCCAGACAAAAAGAGTAGCATTCCATCACCAAGTATAAATGGAAATGACTCAAATAGGTGTTAGAATTTAGAATAAAAATAATTTGAGTAATTAAAGTTAATGAGACATCTTTGAGCATAATAAGAAAATTGTGAAGTTGTTTAAGTCTAGTTTCCTCTTGATCTGGTGGGGAGGGGTGGAGGGAATGTTGGGTGGTGGAAGTTGGGGTTTTTTTGTGTAGTTTTATTTGGTTTTGGTTTTGTGTTATGTAGGTGTTTTTTATTTTTTAATTTTTTCCTAAACTGCTGGTTTGTATTACTTTCTGCCAGTCAGCTGCTAAAATTGTACATTTCTTTGTGAAGTCTGCAGATGTCCAGGAGGACCTTGGTCTTGTCTGGAATTACAGATGCCTATCTTTGCATGCTTTAATTGCAAGTTTTAATATCAAATGCAAATTGAAGGAATTATTTGATACGGTCTTTCTATTGTAGAGATTAAAAAATTTGCTGTAACACCCCTCTGCCCTCAGAATAAAGGTAGTGTCTTGCTTTGCACAATAGACTGCACTTACTGAACAGCTTTCTTTAAGAAAATTCAGTGATAGGAGCTGAAGGACTCTACTGCTTTATATTCCTTGCATAAGGAGGAGTTTTTGATACTGAAGAAATCATTATCAAGCATGGAAGATAATACCAATTAAAGTAGGCAGATTTGCAATGAGAATAGGTGTGGGATTTGACTGAGTGCCAAATCATGAATTTCTAGCCAGTCTGCCAGTAGTTTTGTGTCTTTCTGGATGCCCTTGTAGGATGTAACAATAGATTTCATTGCTTGCATAGATGGGGAGCAGTTAATTAATGTTTATTAAGATATTTTTAAGCAGAAGATGATCAAGACTAGGTTTTAGTACAACCATTTAGTTCTTCTTTTGACTACCTGAAGCCATTATTTATATTTTAACTATGTTTCAGGGTTCTGTGTTGGTGATGTCATGTTAGGTTTCATGGCTCAAGAAAAGGAGTAATAAGGAATATAACAGGAATTTAAAGGGGAACAAAAATAGTATTGTGATCTGTATTTCTTCTGTTTACTATTTTAATGGGTTTCTTTTTTCCCCTCTTGTCTTGTCTGTATCTCCTGTCAAATAAAGGCCAAGAAACACCAGGTCTTTCTTACAGAGACATATGAAAACAACATGAGAGAGCTGGAGTTACTCTTGGACAGCTTTGCTATGTCAGGCCAGCGGACAGCAGGTTAGTTGAAGGTATAAAATGACAGATGCATCTGTCAATGTTCCAAAGTCACTACATTGTGGGAATTCTGCAGATGCCTCTTGCATTCCCTCTTCTCAACATGCTTTGATTTGATGACATGATAAGAGCAGTTCTCACAGCAGTCAAATGGCCTTGCTAGCTGAGAAAGGGTGATGGAATGTGGACCTGCTGTTGTCAGCCCAGAGCTTGATTTACAAATGCTGGGGTGTATATGATCGGTCAGAAAAGGGCTCACTTGCTGTGTTCTAAATCCAACAGAGAAAAAAGTCCTTACAGTATACCTGCAAAGGGAACAGATGTTTTGCCTGAACTGAGCCAAATTCTGAGGCAACCTTCAGCAACTTAAAGGTCATATATTCAGAAAGGTTGTGTAGGACACATGATGCAACACAATACTTTTTACCGTTGATTGTGGGCTAGTACTGTGTGGCATTCATTTGTTCTAATGCAGAACTAATATTTCTCTGGTTTCATTGAAATTAATTGTAATTTAATGGTTGTCACTCTGCTACCTAGCTTTTTGTAATTGTTGTGTCGAACTCAACAAGTTACTGCCTGCTTAAACATTTGAAGTCGTGACTAACTTAAACAAGCTGAACTTTAACATAAAAGCCAGTGATTGGGGTTTTTTTTGAAGGTAAAAATAGTACACTTTTAAAAATCTTCATTTAAAACAGTTAATAAGAATTTTCATTGTGTGGTTCCTGTTAGAAAATCACGTTCTAGACACAAAATGCTTCCAACTTATGGTGCAAGTAAAGTGGAAGAAAACAGGCAAAATGTTGCTTAAAGAATGAATGGGCTTATTTTGTGTAAATTGTGGTGCTATGTTTCTGCACTTTAGAAACAGTAGGCTTATATGGGTCATGTAACACCTTTAAATGAAGATGCATTTTTATATGTTAATGAAATTTATTTTATATTTTTATTTTTTTTTAGGAACTGTTAAAATTGAATAAAGGAACTTCTTGAGATTTCAATTGTTCTTAAAAGCCTATCCTTGAATCTGTGATTCATTGATTTCCTGACATGGGCTGTATGTTTTTTTGTTTGGGAATTGGTATTAGTTTTATTTTGTAATTATAAATGTAATTCCTGTGGGTGATACCTGTAAGTTTACTGTAGATATATCAGACTGAAATGCTCTTCAAAACTGTATGTTTTCCTCAATCTTGCAAAGTTCCACATGCCCAGAGGGCTTCAGCAATTCTAAGGGGAGCTGAATGCTGCTGTCAAAGTGCAGTTTCCAAAACAGTAATTGTCTTTTGGGTAGGTTTTTCTGTTCTCCTGTGAGATAAACCTTGCAGAGAACAGCTTTGACCTGTTTCTATAATATTAAGGCTTCAGTAACAGTAACTTCAGTATTAATTTGCTTTGTTTAAGGTAAACTTTGAAAGATCTTATTTAAAAGAGATTTTTAAGCTTCAGCATCTCTGCAGAGATTCATTTGAGGCAGCGAATAAAATTTAGCTCTCTTCTGGATTTAGTCTTTAAACCTAATATTAAAATGGCCATTGATGGAGACTTTGTTCTACATATTTACTATGCCTCTAAGTGTGTGAAACTTAAATTTTTAATGCTGTTGCCTTGCTGTGTTGTACTTCAGAATTTATTATGTAACAGTATTTCTTTAAATTTAAAAAAAGTTGTGTAATGTAATCATGTTTGAATTGGGAATGTCTGAGTGCCAATAAAAGAAAAAATCTTTAAATCTTTGTAGTCTAAGTAGCAGATGAGATGCTACATAGGCCACAGCCGACAGAGCAATCTTCTTTTTCTTTTAACTTTCAACTCAAGTTTAAACTCCTTTTTTTTCTTTGGACTTTGATTATTGGGCTATGCAGTTAAACGAAGAGTTTATGTTTTTAAAATTAAAACGCAAATTATTCTTAAAAGTTGGAGGTTTTTTTGTATAGATTCTAAAATAACAAGCGAAAATCCACATGCCAAAGTGACCTTTATAAAGTCTCCACAGCATTGTCATTTTTACTGGGCAATTTGCATGATTTCAGCTTGTCTGTCATCCGTTTATCACATTTTGGAATTGTTCAATAACATTGTTTTGTGCTCAGAAGTTTGTCTTCATTTCAGGAAAAAAATAGTGGTTGTAGTAGTCTGAAAAAAACCCAAAGTGAACTGAATAGAAAGTGCTAAGAATGTTAGTGATTTTGAGTCAGTATTACTGTTTAATGCAGGACACCAGTAGTGTTTTGATCAAAATTCTAAACCACAGCACTACAGGAGCCACTATGAAGAAAATTAACTGTATCCTACTCTCAGGCTCAGTACTGTCAGTAGAAAGTCTAAAGCAGCAGGTTTAAGCTTTTACTCACTTGTATCTCTCCTGTCACACTCATATTGAACCTGTCATTTTTCCAGAAGTCTTTCTGCCAACTCTTAGGTGATACTGGGCAAATCTTCAAGTATCAGATTTTTTTTCTCCCCCTTACTTGTAAAGTAGGGCCTTTCCAGCAAGAGAGTGCTGTTTGGATTATGTTTCACGTCTCCTATGTAGTTGTGTGAAGACAGACAACAGTTGGCCAGACTGGACTGCCTAGAAACAGAATCGCAGCAAAGGCAGGGAATGCCAACATAGAAAGCTTTGTGGTAAAAGCTTGGTTTTGGCTAACATGATGTGACTTAAGATAGTTCAGAAGCATACTTCTGTGACAGCATTGTAAGTTGGGACTTTAGAAATGAAGGTATGTTATGTAGGAAGCTTGGTGGGCAGCAGACAGAAGGAACTGGAAGCCATTATGCAGCAGGGTAACTGTGATGTAGTCACCATTTTGAATGCATGGTGGAGTGAATGACATGACTGTAGTGCTGCAATGGATGGCTTTAAACCCTTCAGAAGGGTCAGTCAGGGAAGGAGATGCCATAGGGGTGGCATTGTATGCTAAAGGAGTGTTTTGACTATCTTGTGCTTAATGACGGTAGTGCCAAGGTAGATTGTTTGTGGGCAAGGTTCAAGGGGAAGCCCAATAAAATGGATGTCCTGGTAGGAGTCTGTTGTAGAGCACCTGACCAGTATGAAGAGGAACATGAAACGTTCTATCAGTAGCTGAGGGAAGTCTCACAGTTGGTAGCCATTGTTCCTATTGGTACTTCAATTTGCTAGATGTCTGATAGAATTAAAAGAGAGCAAAAAGGAAACAGTCCAGGAAGTTCCTGGAGTATGTGGAGGACAAATTCCTGATACAGCTGTTGAATGAGCCAACTAGGGAAGGCTCCCTGCTAGACCTGCTGTTTACGAACAGAGAAGAACTGGTGGGTGATACAGTGGTTGGAGGCCATCTTGAGCATAGAAACCATGAGATGATAGTTTTTATTCTTGGAGGAGTAAGGAGGGGGAATGGCACAATGGCTACCTTGGATTTCTGGAGACCAGACTTTGGCTTATTTAAGAGAGTAGTAGAGAGAATTCCTTGGGAGGCAGTCCTAAAGGGCAAAGTGGTTCAGGAAGTCTAGGCGTTCTTCAAAAAGGAAATCTTACAGGCTCAGAACAGGCCATCCCCCTGTGCTGAAGGAGGAGCCAGTAGGGAACAAGACTAGCCTAGCTGAGCAGGGAGCTTAAGCTAGAACAGCTAGAGGGAAAAAAGAATTTATGGCCTTCGTAAGAAGAGGTAGACAATGCAGGAAGACTACAAGGACTATGCTGTGCAGGGAGAAGGCAAAATGAATGTCAAAAACCCAGCTATGGCTTAATCTGGCCACTGCCATAAAAGATAAAAAAAAGATGTTTTTATGCAACATTAGCAACAAAGGGAGGACCAGGGAAGATCTCCATCACTTAATTGTTGTGGGGGGAACATTGCCACCAAGGATGATGAAAAGGCTGAGATACTTAATGCCACCTTTGCCTCAGTCTTTATTAGTCAGATCAGTTAATGTCAGGGTACTCAGCCCCCTGAGCTGGATGACAGAGAAGAGGGCAGAATGAAGCTCCCATAATGCAGGAGGAAACAATTAGTGACCTGCTACTCCATGTAGATGTGCACAAGTCTATGGAGCTGGATGGGATCCAGCTGAGGATACTGAGGGAGCTGGCAGAGGATTTTGCCAAGCCACTTTCAGTTATTTATCAGCAGTCTTGGTTAACCAGAGAGGTCCCAGATGACTGGAAGCTAGCTAAATTGACACACATCTACAAAAAGGGCTGGAGGGATGATCTGGGGAACCTACAGACCTGTCAGTCTGACCTGTGTGACAGAGAAGGCTATGGAGCAGATCTTCTTGAGTGCCATTACATGGCACGTTCAGAACAACCAGAGGATCAGGCTCAGCCAGCATGGGTTTATAAAAGGCAAGTCCTTCTTGACTAACCTGATCTCCTTCTATGACAAGGTGACGACCCTTGTGGTGGATGAGGGAAAGGCTGTGGATGTTGTTTCTTTGGGCCTTAGTAAAGCCTTTGATATGATCTCCTACTGGAGTCTCCTGGAGAAAATGGCTGCATATTGCTTGGATGGGTGTACTGCTGGGTAGAAATCTGCCTGGATGGCCAAGCCCAGAGAGTGGTGGTGAATGGAGTTCAAGCCAGTTTGCAGCTGGTCGCAAGTGGTGTTCCCCATGGCTCAGTATTGGGGCCAGTCCTGTTTAATATTTTTATCAGTGACCTGTATGGGAGGATTGAGTGTACCCTCAGTAAGTTTGCAGATGACATCAAGTTGGGTGGGATTGTTGGTCTCCTTGAGGGTAGGAAGGCTCTGCAGAGAGAGATGGACAGGCTGGATCAATGGGCTGAGGCCAATGGGATGAGGTTCAACAAGGCCAAGTGCTGGGTCCTGCACTTTGGCCACAACAACCCCAATGCCAAAGATTTGGTCAGTGTTGCTGGAAAGCTGGCCAGCAGAAAAAGACCTGGGGGTGTTGGTTGACAGCTGGCTGAACATGAGCCAGCAGTGTGAAGAAGGCCAACAGTATCATGGCTTGTATCAAAAATAGTGTGGCCAGCAGGACTAGGGAAGTAAAATAGTCTCCCTGTTCTCAGCACTGGTGAGGCTTCACCTTGAATACTGTGTTCAGTTTTGGGCCCCTCACTGCAAGAAGGGCATTGAGTTACTGGAGTGTCCAAAGAAGGGAAACAAAGCTGGTGAAGGGTCTAGAGAACAAGCGTTATGAAGAGCGGCTGAGAGAGCTGGGGTTGTTTAGCCTGGGGAAGAGGTTGCTCAAGGGGGGACCTTAATTCTCTCCATGGCTACCTGACAGGAGGTTCTAATGGTGCTTGGTCTCCTTTCTCAAGTAAAAAGTGATAGGACAAGAGGAAATAGCCTATAAGTTGTGCCAGGGGAGTTTCAGATTAGATACTAGGAAGAATTTCTTCAGTGGAAGGGTTATCAGGCTTTGGAAAAGGCTACCAAGGGAGTTGGTGGGGTCACCATTCCTGGAAGCATTCAAAAACATGCAGATGTGGTGCTTGGGGACACATTTTAGTGGTGAGCATGGTAATGTTGGGTGGATGGTTGGACTTGATGATCTCAGAGGTCTTTTCCAATGATTATGATTCTATGGAAACTATAGGATGGAAGACAACCTCTAGACGAATTGAATAGGTATTATTTTAAAATGAATGAGAATAGTGAGTTAAAATTCTCTAGAGCTAGAGGTATGGAAGCTTTCTTCTTTCTCCTGCAACAAGATCACTGCAAAATGTTTCTACAGTGGGTGGTAGTGAGAAGACACTCTTGTAATTGAGAAGACTGGACAGGAGCCATGTGCATCTTTAACTACGGCTGTGGTTAAGTGATTAAAATGATAGTAAGGTGTTACTGTTCTCTTTCTTAAATGTGAAATCTAAGGTTCTTATAAAATGTCAGTTTTATGAATTCTTAGGTTGATTCCAAATGTAACATTGCTGTTTGGGACATTCCTAAGACTCAGAGGTTTGGTAAAGAGCACTGAAGTCTTGTTAGGAAGATTTTGCTCTTCTCTGACTGTAGACCTTTGTAAATGATGGTAAATAAGTATCCACTGGCGTGGTTTACAGGACAGAGCACAAGTGTGTCACTGGGACGTGTGTGCTTTTTAAACTCACTTGTGTTGCGTTGAGCAGATCTTGCTTCTGTTACTGAAAGCAGTCTAGCAAACCTGCATTGGCATGAGTAAGTGTGACTTTTGTCAGTAACAGCTGGCTGGCAAGTCAAGAAGGAAAAGTCAGAGTCCAATCTGAATGGTACTCTATGCTTTCTGGTTATTATCAAAGGTTGGGGAGATAGGAAGCTAATTAATTGAAAAAATTTTCAGAACAGCTATTGACAGTGCTTTCTAACTTATATTTGTAAGTTTTCTACTCATTACCATTGGTGTCTTATGTGTAACCTACAGAACAAATCCATCATTTTTGCATAATACTTTGAGTAGAATATCACACTTATTTTTAAATAACACTAACAATAGGATTCTTAAAAAAGCCCAACCTGCAAGTCTGTAAGTGCACCTTTTCTACCTTTTGAAATTTTATGGAAAGTCAAAGAAAAGGCTCAGAGTTTTAATATCTGATTTGACTTTATGAGCCACCTTAAGTAAATTGCTTAGTGACACTGACCTTTCAGAGGTGATAAACACCCTGTATCATCGTTTAGATCTGCTGTGTGTTATGATTGTTTAGCCTCTTTCGAGTTCAAATGCCACAGGTTTTTTTCACTTCATTTGCAAAATAGGGATACTGTTAGCATTGGTAAAGTTAATTTTGCTTACAGAACATGTTATGGCTCATGGACAGGATGATACTGTGGTTTGTTACGAAGTAAGTTTTATAAATGCTTTATACTAATATAAATAGTTCCAAGAAGAAGAATCTGACAGTAACCTGGTGTTTTGCTGTAACACCAGAAAAAAATGAATAGTTTGTTCTTGGAAATTTAATATCAGCTAACATCTTGTGACCTCTTGATCAATACAGTGTTATTTTGCTTTCTAAGCACATTGTACTACAGGCTTTGGAATGCTCAGACTTGTTCATATGTCCGTAATTAAGGCAACCAGATCTGAAGTCTCTGTCTAAAGGTTTAATAAATATGTGTAGTGTGTATATAATGGATACATCAGCCTTAAGATTTCTAATTGAAACGTTATGTAGGACTCTGCAAACAGATAATAATTTTTTTTTATTATTTCCTTTGGAATGAAATTTAAGATCATTTAAAAGATTTTTAAGACCTCTCCAAGCATAACATAGCCATGTGATCTTTGGCTCAGTAAAGCTTTGAGTAAATGAAGTACTACATTTCAATATGCACGCTTAGTCACAACAGCAAAATAATGTTGGGGAAGTGTAACATACTTAACTTTCAGACAACATGTTTTTCAAAGTGTGTTACTGTGTGGTTTTAAAGTTTGCTGGTCTGACTCAATGACATAGACTTGACCAGAGTAGCAATCATGTGTGAGCCTGCATACCAAAAACATTAGGTAGAAATGTAATCCACATTTTACAGCTTTGTATCTTGTATTATAGCTTTTATACGAATGTCTTTCAGCTGTATTTGCTGTGAAAGTATGGCTGTTCAGCTGCATCTCTTGTGGCAGGCAAGGCTGCTGTTCAGTGTTTTGTATTGTCACTGAAGCCCCGACTAATTTTAATATTTCTCAACCAGGGTGAGCAGTTTTCTCTGTGTGGCTTCAAGGCTTAATTTTCATTCTTTATTTTTCTTCAGGCACTTGTAAGGACAGAGATCAACCTCTGAGCCTCTCTGTCCTTGAGACTTTGAGGTGTACCTTGACAGCTTACCAGAACAAGCTGGAAGACACGTCTAATGAGGTAACACTTGAACTGTTTGGCTCTATATGTATTGCATTCGGCCTGCAGCAGTACATACACTTTGGTTTTAAAAAAGGTCAGAAGAGTGGGAATCTTCAGTTGACAGCTTCATGTATACCCAAAGAAATAATCTGTCACTACTCTTTCTTTAAGCTTGCCCTACAGTGAAGTTTGGGAGAATGGGATTTTTTCTTTCTTTTTAGTTTAATTTGGTTCTGTTTTCTTATTAAACCTGTTGGGGTTACTATTTTCAGTAAACATTCAGGAAAACAAGCAATTCAGATCTAGGTTTCCAGTTAAAAGATAATGACTTAAGAGTTGAGCAGTGTATATCATAATATTCCTAAATGCTCAACACTTGAGCCTCAACAGTCATTGATATCAGTTATGTAATTGTGCATGCTTTTGTACATTTAAAAAGTCAAGTGATTTTCTGAGATGAGTATGTTTACAATGAAATCTCTTGGTGCTATTTTGAGGTCATTTCAAGTGAAGTAGGACTGTAACATTACTTTCTTTTAAGTTATTTAAGACAATATTGGAAATGCTTTAATTTGGGAAGCTTTACACTTTAGAAAAATCAGATGTTTTTTATGCAGTCCTACTGGCCTTCTATTTCACTAAGTGAAAAGTCACAATCTTGCATTTATTTTCTCATTTGTGTTGCTACTGTGATTAAATTAATCCTTTTTGGTGTAAATGTTGTTTTAAAACTTTTGGTGTTTTATGAGTTTATGGCTTTAAAGTCTGTAAAGAGAAGTTAACTGAGCTGTTAAAGCTTTATGTACAAACTTGTAATCAGGTTATCTGTGGATAAAATTGACAAATGCAGAAAGGCAAAGTGTGATAAAATTGTAAAAATGCTGGTACTGTTTCTTCATTCCTAGGTTTTGTCTTCTGTTTTGACAAATGCATAGTATAACTAGTCACAATGTTTAAGGGGAAAAAAAAAAAGAAAGGTGTGTCAGATTTGCCTCTTTAGTGGGAAAAGAATGGTCTCCCACAAGACCTTTGAGTTTGTTCAGTGGATGCAAAAATAAGTGACCATGGAAACAATTACACTTTTGTAAACAGCAAGCACTGTTAGGTCTCTCCCAGTGAGCTAAGAGAACCGATATGTATAGTCATTAAGGAACTCTTTTGAGACCTAAATCTGGAAGCTGCAGAGTAACTAGGAACACATTACCCACAGCTAATTGTTATTTGGGAGGAGGAGTGTCACGTGATAGGCAGCACAGTTGAAAAGTCAACTCAGCAGGCTTTGGCTTAGTGATGTGCTTTGTTGTGAAACTGTGCCAGAGACAGCAGTGGGGAGACCAAGGGGGTGGCTGCTAAGAAAGCAAAGAGAGTATTCTGACAGAAAGAAGAATGAACTGTCAAGGAAAATAAATCGCAAGCAGAGCAGGACCAACAGATGACCTGCCGCAAGACTTCCCAGTAGGACTGTGTGTGACTGACCCTGAAGTTGTCATATGGAGCCAGAGATCACCAAGCACCTTCATGGTGCACAGAAAGGGCAGTGCTCTGTCCTTCTTGATTACCCCCACCCCCAGCAGATAACACTGCTTTTGGCTTTTTATATATTAGATATGTTTAGTAATAAAACTTTTTAATAATACAATAATGCACAAAGGGACTGTGAAGGGCACTGTGCAATAAACCCAGAATGTTTTAATACACAGAGGTAAGGATTTAGTATTGAGTAATTATGTAGTGGTTCTTTTCATAGAGAGATTTTCAACAAGACCCCACATATTGATGACGTTAATTGTGTACATCTGTGTGTATGCATGAAGTATGTTGGTAAACTTGTCATGTGTCACCTTTAACTTACTGAGTTAGACATTACATGAAACGATCTAGTTCATTTGTGTGACAGAAGGGTGTGTAGGTGTTTTGGTTTTGACAGATAAGCTTTTGATTTTCTCTGCAGTGCAGAAGCTAGAAGGTGTTTGGCTAGTAAATTAACAAAAGGACTGGAAATATTCCAGTAGCATTCTGTAATTTATTCTATAATTACTTCTAAGGATTCCACCATTTTTTATTGATAATCTTGTCATCAGGTAACCAAAGATAAAGATTATAGAAATGTCTTATCTTTTTTGAAAGTGGAATGTGAAGCTCCTCATACATATTGTGGTCATGAGCTGCCTCTAAGGTTTTAACACCACAAACAGTTCAGTGTCGCTGCGCCCTTTGAGGAGCATTGCTGCTTTTTATGGTATGTGAGTACTATCCAGTGCTCAGTAAAAAGTGGAGACCACGCCTGTAGCTGGACAACATCTGCAAATGGCCACTGATTTTGAAAACTTGTTTTCTCACACCACTCCCTAGATCATAATCTGAGTTTATTTAATTTACAAATACACTTCAAAGTTTGTGATTTCGCCAGATATTTTGAAAGTTAATGCAAAAGTTAATAGTGGACTCAGTTTGGGATTCTGCCACTATTTGTCTTAAATCGTGAGGAAAGAGTTATTTTGTGCTTTTGTAATGGCACATTTTTTAAACTGTACAAAGTATAAACATTGTCCAAGGAATTTCATTTTTTTTTTTTTTTTTACATTTATGCATAAATTTCTTCCTTTAAATTCAAGTGGTGGTGTAGTTTTTCTGTAAAAGCCTCTTTGTCCTCCGTATTTTTAACAGCTTGGGAAAATGAACGCTTTGTGTGAAAAGATGACAAGAGAACTTGAGATATCCAAAGAGAAAATGTGTGCTATAAGTCAAGACCTTAAGGTATGGTTTCATAAACTTAACATAAAATTTGAAAGTTCTGGATTAAAAGTACTTTTTTTTCTTATCAAAATAAGACTCCAGATCATTGTATTCTGTTGAGCAGACTAATTTATCATGCAAGCTTATGTGAAGCTATGCTGCTTTATTCTGGTTACCACCTNTACATAGAAAGATGTCCATTAATTTTGATTTCCTTTTTTTTCAATACTTCAATTATTAATACATATATGAATAATAATTATTAACTATTATCATTAATAATGATTATGAATTAATAATACATTATTAATACAATCAGGCTATCCTTAACAGATGTACAATTTGCAGCTCAAAATTTGATAAAACTGATAAAAACACTTGAGAACTCTTTTCTTTAGTTTCTAAACAAGAATGTCTTTTTGTCTCTTTTTTTTCTGTCACGCCACATTTGTAATGTCCTGTCTGGTTGCATTAGTGGCCAAGGGAGTGAGGGTGTCTTGAGATCACGGTTGAACTTAATCTCCCAACTGGCAGTGTTTTATGTTACTGCCAAAACAGAATGTTTCTTCTCCCAGTGTTTCTTAGTTCTTTTACTGGGGATATGCTGCTTTATCACTTCAGTTTAGTCACAGATACTTCTGCAGCACTCACTGAATCTCTGTATTTATTGATACTTGCACATCATCTCCTATTGTCTGATCTGAACTTTCTTTACTCGTTTATGTTCAGAAGACTTAAGACTTCTTCTGTTGCAGCACCTTTGTGAGGTACCTAAAGATTTTACAAGCCGTTGCAACGTATAGTTGTGTTCACCATGAAAAAAATGAGTACCACTCTCAGATGGTGATGATTTTTATTCAGTACATCAGTTTCTGAGCTCTTCCTACTTTCTGTAATATATGAGTGAAGAGTAGATCCAGTCTAAAAACATTTAGAAATTAGTGTTAGAAATTTAATATTACTTTAATATTTTAATATTTTCATTAAGAATAATAAAAGTTGACATTGTCTAATGAGTTTGTGGGTATTTTTCCTCTTATATTTTTTATATAAGCAGCTTTATGAAAAACAAACAATGCTTTCAGTTTGACCTTTAGCAAACTTTAGCAGTCCTGAAAGTCCAGTGCTTGCAGGAGAGGAAAACACGTTTTTGTCCGCTTTGATTCAGCAATCTTTTGGTTGAAAATGGTCAGTGTATCTAACTTCTTTGTTTACCTTGTGAGATTTGGTACTGGTAACATAATGATTGTATTTATGACCATTCATGATTATTAGTTTCCTTCCATGGTCAAACCTCCAAAGAGAGTTTCTTTATCACAGATAAAGAATACAGTGGGTAACAACAGCTGCCTGTGTCACCTACTGACTCAGTGATCAGAGGTTTGCTTAGGAAAATAATTTATTTTTTCACTAGCTTTGAGAGCTCTCCTTTTTGCAGAGGATAACTTGTGTCCACCATGTGTTTTTCATTTCAGTTGTGATGGTAGAGGGGATTCCAAAAGTTATGGAGCTTTTAACTCTCACAGATGGACTTCTGATGCCATCTAGTTATAAGCTGTGGAGAAGGACTATTGTCAATTTTGAAATCCGGTTACTTGACAAGTTATAGTCAGTTTAGTCTTATGAACACATGTGGCTATATGACTGTTCACTTCCTCAGATGCTGAGTATTGGAGTAAGGTAACATTTTATAGAGTAAAATTCTTACCAGCTTTTCTGTTCCATGCTTTTGTTCTACAGGAAGCTCAGGATAACCTGGCTGATGGCAATAAAGAGTTAAATCATCTGCACACTAAATGTGCAGAGAAAGAGACTTTAATAGGAACTTTAAAAATGGAACTGCAGAATGTACAGCAGTGCTGGGAGAGGGAGAAAGTACGTGCCACAGAATCTGAAAATGAAATCCAGCAGCTTACCAGGGCTTACCAGGAGGATATGGAGGTATTACCAGAGACAAGATAACTGTCAAAAACTGTCTTTATTTAATCTCAACTTTATACATTTACATACATCAGATGGTTACTCTTAATCTTAACAGATTTATCCCCAAAATATGATTTTAAGATATGTATTTTGAAATATGTACTTAATATCTACAGAATCCCCGGACATACTGGTTCTACTTCCTTCTATATTGGAACTAATAGCTTAACCCTTTCAGTATTTTGAATTTTTGAACAGCTGAGTTTAAGAGTTTATTTAAAGCGCTATGCCTGATGAACAGTCATTTCTTTTTTTCAAATTGAAAGTTAACAAAAATGTTTTGCAATTGGAACATAAAGTAGTATCACCACCATGTGTTTTTAATTACTGGCTCACATAGCAATTGATAGATAGCAAATGCAGAATTGAGGTAGTTTTGTCTACGTCCCATAAAACCTAGAAATTCTTATTTGTGACTTGTTAGCTCATTATTGTGTTCTGTATGTGAGAATTGCTTCACAAAGTCCTACTTCAATGATTGTCTCTTTCCTTGTATTTGTTTACAAAAGTTAATTGTGTTGCTTTTTTCTCTCACTAAAGCAGTTCTGTACAATAGCAGTGGTATTCTTTATCGTAGTTGTTGTGCATATTGAGCTCATTATTTCCACAAATTTGGACATGTATGCCAACTGAGTAAAAAGGAAACATTCTTTCCACCTCTTTTACAGCCTGATATTTAAATAGCGTCCACATGAAGCAGCTGGAATTGTTACACACATCAGACAATGATTGAAGTGAAGGAGACTGGAAGCCTGGCTGTTGTAAAGCCAGCATGTCTGCAACACTGTGTTTGCATTCAACATGTGTGAATTGATTTTTGGGTCCTGAGATCCCTTTTTTTTTAGGAGATCTCCTAGAAAGAAAGCTAAACTAAACTGAACTACAATTTTTTATTGCCCGAAATACCATAAATAGTTGTGAGAAAATGCTTTACTGACTTTGAGTAAAGGCTCCATTTCTTGGAGCTTTTGAGGAACAACTTTCTCTTCTTCTCTTAATTGAAGTTGCTAAGTTGCATACATGTACTAAAAGGATGAAGGCTAGAGTATCTCTTTCTTGCCATTGTTGCTGAAGTTAATAACTTTCATCAGTTTATTATACTATTGACTAAAATCAGTGTAAATGAATGACGCACAGCTTGTGGAATTTAACTGATGAAGCTGTAAGCCTCTTTTTTCTAGCAATTTAGTCAAACACAATCCACAAAACCCCCCAATTTTTAAAAGACATTAGAGTGCTAGTTGTATAAACAGTGTGTTGTACTGCCAAGCCAATCAAACAGTTTTCTGCATGCTATGCAGGTACTGGAAGTGGGTATAATTTGAATGTACCTGAAAGTGTTACGATGAATGATTAAATTGCGTCTATTAATAGCACAGAAATTTTTATCTGTACTAGGTCATGGTTGTGACTAGTGCCTGACTAGGCTTGCTTTATTTATATGCTATGTCTAATTAGACAAATCTTGTAAAAACAGTTTTCTTACTCTGTTTTTAGTGTGTATGGCTGCAAATTTTAACAGGGAATTCAGGAATTTTGAAAAGGTTTGAGAATGAGCTTCATAGATTTTTTCCAGCTGCATGCAGCTCACATTGTTACACATATGATGCATCTCGTAGGATTGTAACACTGTTCAGATACAACTCTTAATTTCTCTTTTTGTCTCTCTCAGGAAAAGCTAACCTTTCTCCGTAGCTTATACCACCGTTTGGTAGCAGGCTGTGTGCTTATAAAACAACCAGAAGGCATCCTAGATAGATTCTCTTGGTGTGAGCTTTGTGCAGTGTTGCAGGAGAATGTTGATGCCCTGATCTTAGACCTCAGCAGGGCTAATGAGAAGGTAAGTGTCCTTAGGCACCAGCTACCTCTATTAAATTCAGTGACATTTGTCCATATCACAGTATCATTAAAAAGGACTGACATTCATCTTATTTCAAAAAGAATTTGGATGTTAATAATTCAATACCATATAATTATGGCTTGTCTACAACTCAGTTTGATGCCATTGCTGTGGGCATGTAAATGTGACTGAAGTCTGTATGAAGTCTCTAAGCTCCACTTTCTGTGCAGGACATGCTAATACTACTAGCCAATATTAGCCACAGGGACCTAATTAAAAGAAAATAAATTAATCTTACTGATGAAGCAATTCAAAGAACTTAGTCGTTTACACTAATAAAGCCAGTCTTTATTTTAGCGTAAAAGAGAAACAAAATGCACTTACTCCAGGAAACATCATCTTTAAATTATATGTTTATGATTTGAAGAGTACTATCTGAAAAAATGCCAGTGTGATTTTTTGGTTTAAGTGTAACTTCTGGATTTTGAAATTTGTATTCAGAAATTGAATAGAAAATACTTATTTTTATAAAACATGTCAGTATTTGTTTAAGACAGAAGCTGTACTTTTCTGAATTATTTTAATGTAAATCAGCTTATGTGGCCTTTCTCTGTGGAAATACCTGTGTTTTTAGGAGACAAGAGACTTCTGTTTCAATAATTTAACATGGCTCCATAGATTAACATACACCACTTTTTAGGATTTCTGTTTGTGTTCTGGCTCCATTGATCAAGCCAGTTCTGCAGTCTGGTAGAATGATGCCAGATCTTACAGCCCTGACATTTTGTTCTTGAGACATACGAAGGGAAAAGGTCTTCCAGAAATTTTTCATCTGCTGGAATTGTGACCACTCTTTTGGCCCAAGAAAGGGACAGGGCAGGTTACAGTGAACCAGTTTGACTCTGTCCATTATTTAACAAATACCCCAGCAGTCAATGGAGAATACTAAAGAAGAATGATATAAAATCTGGATAATGCAGATTGGATATACATTTCCATTTTCCTTTTGAAAAGGAGGAGGAACAGGAGTGGAAGGGAAGGGAGTGAACATTGTTGGCAGTGTTTGGGAGTGGGAGGATTGTGTGTTACTGTTTCTTGCCTTTTAGTTTTGGATGGTTATTGAGATAGGTTATGAGGTCTCAAGGGCTCTTTCATGTACCTACCAGCTTTTCAGGGATTTGGAGCAGTGTTGTTACCTGTGTTGTACCTGCTGTCTGAGAACAAAATTATTCTTCGGTTTTGTGTGACCTGTTTAGAAGGTATCTTGCTGATATTCTATAGTAACAAAGTGTAGGCTTGTGTATTGCAAGGTCATTGTTACCTTGATTTTTTTCTCTATGTAGTTTGCATGGGAGCTACAAAGTTAAACCACAGTGTGAATCCTTTCCTGCTTGTTGAAAGTACATTGTAAACTAATGAACTCCTTGTGAGAAAAATATTCTGAACACTAAAATTTCCTGAAGTTATTTCATTACCCAACAATTTATGGAATGCCTTGGCTTTCCAATAAAACAGAAAATAAAAGGACTGTTCTTGCAAACTGCTAAAGCACTGGTTTATTCAGATTACTAATTTAGCAGCACAGAATTTAATGCACTTGTTTCAAAGAACCACAAGAACTGTCCAGTTCTAGTTTCAACAGACAAAGCAGCAGATACCTGCAAAGTGGTCTAACAGTGGCAAAACTGAAAGCAAGGTAAATTGATTATTCCAAACTGTATCTCAGTTTTGTTGCAAGATTCAAGTAAGCAATCTGTTGTGAAAGGCTTCTGCTTAGTTTCAATAAATAGCTTGAAGAAATTAAAAGTTTAGATTTTACACTGGATTGGTCTGTGCTTAAATTAATGTGTGCAATTTATGTAAAAAGGTGTTTTGAGAGGTCAAAGAATTTCTTCTTAAATACTTGTCACATAGATACGTCACCTAGAATATGACTGTAAGAACAAGTCTGATATTATGAAGGAGCTCCAGCAGAGCCAGGAAGATGCTTTTAGCAAAATGGCTGAACAGATGAAAGCACAAGAAAGCTGTTGGCAGAAACAAAAAACATGTCTGGAACAGCAGTACTCAAGTCTCCTTGGGGAAGTTCATGCAAGGGCACAGGTATGGTGCTGTGAACTTCAGATTTTGTTTTCTTGTAAATATTAATGGATTATTTCAGTAGTTCAAGCTCCTAGCCAATTTAAGGTTGCTTGGCAATTTTAGTATATCTTTCAAATACCCCCCAACACTGTGCTGGTATTATCTTCCCTTGTGGTAAGAAATAAATTACTTTATTAAAAAATTCCAGAAAGGAATTGCTTAATTTGGTCTAGCAGTTGCTAGTGACTTTTTTTTAAAGAGTGTTAGAGCTCCAAGACTGAAGTTGCTTTTGAGAGTTATATAAGGGAGCAGTTACTTCTTCAGTGTCATACTTTGCAAAGACTCTCTAGGGTAACCGTATTGTGGTGTCATCTGGGGGTAAATTTAGGTATATTCATTCTGACCTTAAGAACCAATTGGCAGTTAAGTTGATAGATTTAAACAGTATTAAAGGATTTTTGTTATATAGACAGTGCAGTGACCAGAGGTTTGAATGTGTAAAACTATCATGATTGATTGTTAGAAGTTACTTGCAATCAAAAAAATTTCAGTTATTCTACAGTGACAATTCACTGTCTTTACAGTTACATTCCTTTATGTGTGTTTCAGTTAAAAGTGTTAAAAAATAGAGGAAGTAAGATATACCTTGTTATTTGTGACTGCCATCTGAAACTCACTTCATCAGGAGAATGCTGTATTTGACTCCTATTTTGGGCTTTGAAGTCTTTGCACTCCAAAATATGTATTTTATGAAGTCTTCTTTAGACAGAGTAATTTATGATAATTTATTGGGAATGAGTTCAAATCTTGTATGTACTTTTTTCTTGATATTTATGTTTTCTGCTCTGGCAGTGGGCATAGAATAGATGATCTTTCAAGGTCCCTTCCAGCTCTTAACATTCTGTGATTCTGTGATTGGCAATGCTAAAGACATCCCTATTAGTGGCATAAGTGACATGCAGGCTTATATTAAACGTTCTCTCAGCATCCTATGGTTTCATCTTAGTGAAATCACTGCCAACAAAAACAGTGATGAAATGAGGAAGCATAAACATAATCAGTGTAAGTGGAATATAATTAGACAGTATTTTGTATTTCATTGTAGAGCTCATTTCATTGTGGATCTGGTCACTCTAGGGCATCTATTCTGCCTCTACAAGGAAACTCTTCTCATTTGCTGTATTTTTCACCCCAAGATTTGAATGTTAATTACAAGCAGTTTAATGAGCTAATCCCATATAGGTGTTGGTTCCTTTCAGGAAAGAGAAGATGAGTGATTTTTGCTGTCCTGCACCAAGCGATTGGTACATCACAGGATATGTCCTTTTCTTTTTAACTTTGTCTCCAGCTGGTGTTCCATGCCTTCTTCTAGACATTTTCTCCTCAAAGCTCCTGGGTTGAGACTTCTTTAATATTTCTGTTGTTGGTACATGTGTGAAGGCAAACAAAAGACTGTCAGTTCAGACCGTCGGGAGTTAACTGAGAACTCTAAACTATGCAGCAATAAGAGTAATGTATCTTGGTTGTTTTGGTTTCTTAGAACGGCAGCAGAGACTAAGGGCTTTTCAGAATGGTCTTCATGGTTTTATGATTAAAATAGAACATGGCAAAATGTAGGGATTTTAGAGGCCTAGTACTAGTACCTAGTACCTAGATTTTAGTACCTAGTACTGTTCAGGGCCCCTGACTGCAAGGTAGGATCTATGGATGTTGGTAGATACTACTTCACAGCTGTTACTGTAGGTCAAATGAATGGTGTAATCAGAAAGCAGTTTCACTCTTTTTCTGCAGGGCAGAAGCTTCCAGAGTGGCATTATCACATTATCAGCTGTAAACAAGGTACTCTATAGATACTGTTCTTTGCTGGTGGTCTCCATGTTTGGAGAGTTGGTGGAGCTTAAAATCCATATCCTTTTTCCTTGCCTTTTGTAGCAGGAATGCTACAAATACTCTTGATCTGATATTGTGACGTTTTGAAACTGTTACTATGTCTGATCCTTAGCCTTACACAAATTATTTATTCAGTCTGTGGACATTCTCATAGCAAATGTCCTCTTAATTTTAACTATCAGTTGTTGTTTGTCTATTATCTAGACATTTATTAGTCTGTCCCCATTTTTCATGGCAAGCAGTTAAAACAGGAGGAGTTTGTTTGCAAAAACACGTAATAGAAAAATCCTTTAACTACTTTAAAAAACCTTATTTTCAACAGAAAAGTAAAAGGTTT
Organism: Galbula dea; assembly: GCA_013399015.1. Classification (NCBI taxonomy): domain Eukaryota; kingdom Metazoa; phylum Chordata; class Aves; order Piciformes; family Galbulidae; genus Galbula; species Galbula dea. The sequence goes on along the minus strand of VWZX01004107.1, from coordinate 30,182 downwards.
GCTAAGTAGGAAAGGGAAAAAGTCCTCCAGAGAGAATAAAAAGACTTGCATTAACTTTCATTTGTTTGGAAATCTTGCTTTTACAGCAAGACAGGTGAATTAGCTAAAGGCCATGGTATCTTGCAACTGTATCAAATGTCAGTGTCATTAGTGCAAGAGAAGGAAAAGTACGTGTAACCCGCTGGGTGTCTTTGATAGAAATGTCTGGCCCTTGTGCTTAAAACATAGGAAAGAAATGGAGGACAGCAGTGTTGATGTTGTTTATGTAGTTGTATAGATGTGTATATTTAGAAAAATAAACCAGCAGAAATACAGAAAAGCCTTTTGAAGTCATAGTGTCATTATATTTCTAGTTTGAAGTTCCTTTTTCACACTGTAGTAACAGGTAAGTACTCAGAAATAGGATAAAATAGTGTTGCTAGTAGCACCTGTTTTTTGGGGGGGGTTTTGGTGTCTTTTTTTGGTGTTTTGGTTTTGTTTTTTTTTTTTTTTTTTTTTGGNTTTTTTTTTTTTTTTTTTGTTAAGGATTCTTGGAATCTACCAAGCTCTGCAATCCAGTAAGGTGTCCCTCGAAGTTTGAACACTGAAGGAAGCTGGCTTGCCAATGTCTCGGAAGAGAGTTCTATGTCCCTTTCAAAAACTATGCTTTTAAACTTTGTTGAAAACACTAGAAATGGTATGGGGTCAGAGAAAACCAGTTATTAGCTAGTAAAAACAAAAAGGTGTATTTTCTTACAAAACTTTTAAATCTCTGTACTCAGAGAGTCTTGTTCATTTTTGCATATTACTACATAACCATAAGCTTAAAAACACTAAGCTTTTCTTAAAAATAAGCTTTAATTAGCCAGAGCACTGAATCTTAGTATTGCTGCCTGGCAGCCCTGTTGGGATCACACTTTGTTTACTCAGATATTGGCCTTTCACCTGTGACAGTCAGAAACCATAAGTTGTTTTCTAAATTCAGCTTACCTTTTCAGTTCCTTCCAGTCATTCTGTCAGGGTTTTTTTTTTTTCTATAAAAATCAAACACTGTAAATAATGTAGTAGCACTGAAAGTATTGTACATGTTCATACTTAATTGCTGTCGAAGAAGGCGGCAGCAGCAGCAATGGTCAGTTTGTTGCCTGAGCACTAGATTGAGGCAGATGGGGTTTCCAGAGCCAGGGAGACCCAATGGAGAGCAGAGAGATTCCTTCTCCTGAGAGCTACTAAAGCACCCATATGATGGCTGGACAGTCTCTGTAAAGAGTTTTGCTGCCTGCCAGGGGCTTGTACCTGTGATACCCCGAAGAGGCTACGAAGCCTGGTGAAGCCAGAAGACTATCATCCATTCCTAGGCTTTTACATAGTCACACGAGACTGCAACAATAAGATTCTGAAACATCAAAAGGGACTTCATCTACCTCAGAAAGATGTTGAAGGATCAGGAGCGCAGATAGTATTCTCTGTCCTCTCAGTAGGAGGCTGGGACCCAGGAAAACGGAGACAAATAGATCTCGTCAGTGACTGGCTGCCTGGTTGGTGCTGTGCTCAGGGCTTCAGGTGCTACGATCTTAAGAGACTGGGCATGTTGACAACAAATGGGGTACATCTGACCAGGTGGAGTAATAGCGCAAAAGCTCTCTATCCACCTGTGTAAGAAATCAAGCATGGCAGTTGGGAAACCATCATGGCTGTGCAAGGACCTGCTTCTCAAACTGAGTTGTAAGAAGGAAATGTACACCCAGTGGAAGCAGGGATGTGTGACCTAAGGAGAGTCCAGGGATATGCCATGCCTCTAATGTGTAGGGATGGGATCAGGAAAGCCAAGGCACAGAACGTGGCAAGGGATGTGGAAACCAACAAAACGAGATTCTGTAAGTACGTTACAAAAGAAAGATCAAGGAGAGTGTTCCCCGTCTGATAAATGAGAATAGAGAACTGGTGACAATGGATATGGAGAAGGCTGAAGTACTCAAAAAGTTCTTTGCCTCAGTATTCACTGGCAGTCAGGCTTCCCTTGCCTCTGAGGTCCCAGAATGTCTAGGTGGAGGTTGGGGGAGTGAAGTGCCTCCCACTGTAAGTGAAGAGCAGGTTCAGGACCACCTAATGAAACTAAATAAGCACGAGTCTATGGGACCTGAGGGAACTGGCTGATGCAGTTGCAAGGCCACTCTCCATTACATTTGAAAAGTCATGGTGGTCAAGTGAAGTTCCCAGTGGCTGGAAAAATATCACCTCTATTTTTAAAAAGAATACGAAGGAGGACCCAAGGAACTAGAGACCAGTGAGCCTCATATCTGTGTCTGGGAAGATCATGGAACAGATCCTCATGGAAGCAATGCTAATGCACATGCTAGACAAGATGTTTCGAGACAGCTAGCACTGCTTCACTGAGGGCACAACCTGGAGTGACTGCAAAAGTTGACACAGGAAGACCAATCAATGTCATCTTAGACTTCACCAAGGCCTTTGACATGGTCCCACATGACATCCTTATCTCTAAATTGGAGAGAAACGGATTTGAAGGGTGGACTATTCAGTGGATAAGGAATTAGCTGGGTGATCGCAGCCGGAGAGTTGCGGTCAATGGCTCTGTGTCCAGGTGGAACTGTGACAAGTGGTGTCCCTCAGGGCTTCACCTTGCAACTGGTGCTCTTCAATATCTTTATCAATGACATAGACAGTTGGATTGAGTACACCCTCAGCAGATTTGCTGATGACACGAAGCTGAGTAGTGCACACAACACAGTAGAAGGAAGGGATGCTATTCAGGGGGAACTGGACGAGCTCAAGAAGTGGGCACATATGAACCTAATGAGATTCAACAAGTTCAAGTGCAAGGTCCTACACCTGGGTCGAGGCAATCCCAGACGTGAGTACAGACTGGGAGATTAAATCATTGATAGCAGCCCTGTGGAGAAGGACTTGATGGTTCTGGTGGATGAAAATATGGACATGAGCCAGCAACATGTGCTTGCAACCCAGAAAGCCAATCATATCCTGGGCTTCATCAGAAGAGATGTGGCCAGCAGGTGGAAGAAGGTGATTTTGCCCCTCTACTCTGCCTTCATGAGACTCTACCTGGAGTACTGTGTCCAGGTCTGGGGCTTTCAGTACGAGATGTGGACCTTTTCCACAAAGATGATCAGGTGGCTGAAGCACCTCTCTTATGAAGACAGGTTGAGATTGTTCAGCCTGGGGAAGAGAAGGCTCCAGCAAGACCTTACCGTGGCCTTCCAATACTTAAAGGGAGCTTATAAAAAAGAGAGGGGAGAGACTTTTTACACAGCAGGTAGTGATAGGACAAGGGTGAATGGTTTTAAACTGAAAGAGGGGTGATTTAGATTAGATGTTAGGGAGAAATTCTTTACACAGAGGGTGTTGAGGCACTGGAACAGGTTACCTGGAGAAGCTGTGGATGCCCCATCCCTGGAAGTGTCCAAGAATGGCTTGTGTGTGGACCTGGGTAGTGTGGTCTAGTGGGTGGCGTCCCTGTCCATGATAGGGAAGTTGGACCTACATTGTCTTTGGGGTCTCTTCCAATCCCAGCCATTCTGTGATTCTATAATTCTGTAATATGAGGCCTGTAAATTGCATTCTGTAATTAAGTCTTTTAGTTACTGACTCTGCTTTTGTAACACTGAAAGTATTTTAATAGAACTACCAATTCTTCCTCTTCAAAAAAAAAATTATTTGGTAAGTGACATTCTGAACTGAGTAGGTTACATCTCTCTAGAAGTATGAAGCCCTTTATTTCCAGTTTTGGAATAATCTGTGTAATTTTTTTTTTTCTTTTGTTGTACTTTCAGAGTGGAAGAGGGAGAAGAAACTAGGGTACCCCCTCACCACTTGCTTGGGGCCTGTACCAAATAGAACACTTAGGAATGTGCCTGGATATCACCATTTTACTTCTCTTTTGGCCAATGCTAACAGGAATAACCTCACCCCTTTTTTGACAAAACTTATAGCTCTAAGGCAGGTAGCTGAAGGTTAGCATAATCCTCTCTTCTTCATCATATGGACTTGTCGTTCTGTTAATGTTTGACTTTTTGTCACGTCCATGCATTGTAACTGGAGCCTAAGCATTTAACATGAGCTTGGGAGTTCTTCCTAAACAGTACCTAAAATTTATTGTCTCCTTAAACCACTGGATCCTGTTTAAATGTAGACTCAAATCGTTGTTCCAGTTGCAGAGAACTCTCATGAATCAAGAAGCCAGTCTAAGTCTCTAGGGTCCCAGCGTAATGTCTTGATTCCTGTGCAGGAGCTGCATGTTATCAAAAGCAACCAGTCTGCATGGTCTAACCTTAGTCCTGGCATTCTCTGCCTTGTTAGTGCTTTCAATTTCCTACACTGGTTTATGGTTTTAAATCTCCCTCCTTCCTTATTTCAGGTCATACAGAGGAAAAGAGCAAATGTTCTGCAAGTTGAAAAAATGTCTGTAATGGCACTAGTCAAAATAAAAATGCCTGTATTACGCTATTCCTTTGAAAACGCGGTTCTGTATGAGACCTAATTAATCTGTGAATATGCAAGTAGGGGGTTGATTACAAAGTAATTAAGAGATCAGCTTTACTTCCCCTTTCCCAGCTGCTGCCAATCTGTCTAGGTTTATCTTCCAGGGTCTGTCTGTCTTTTTTGCCTCCCTCTTTCACTAACTTTCTTCTCTACTTTGAAAAGCAGTGTTTTTTCTGAAATTGAATCATGCAATTCCTTGGTGTTAAACCGGCTCATAAAACTGTATTGTGGACAAGTTGATACTGTTGGACCTTCTGTGGGCTGTCTCAGTACTAGTTGATTATCAGAAATCTGGAGTCCCTTTGTAGTTGAAGAAAATGTGCAAGTTGTCCTTGTATTATTGATTTGTTTTCATATGTCTGGTTCTGTAACTGCTAGGTGAGAGACTTTGACAGTCATTACTAATAATTTATTTTCCTTTAATGTTGTTTGAATCTGAAAAAGAACTAATTATCTTCTAGCTTTTGTCTAGGTAAAAATGCTTTTGTTATTTTTAAAAAATATCTGCTGGTTAACATTTGTTTTGTTTTTGTTTGTTTTTTCCCCTTATTCCAGGAATACCAAGAAACAGCAGAGAAAAACAAGGAAAAAATTTATATCCTTGAAAAAAGACGAGAGAAATTGGCTTTTGAAAATTTTGCTATGAAAAATATGTTAATGCAGGTTCAGAAGGAGCATTCATCTCTCCTGACAGGCTGTGCGCTATTGGCAGGTGCCCTGTATCCTCTCTATGGCCGATCGTGTGCTATGTCTTCCCAAAAAGACCTTCTCCAGGATCAAGTAAACATTTATGAATTAGTGAACAAGGACATTAGGACCCTAGTTCATGCTCTCTCTGATGTAGAAGAAAACAATCAAGGTGAAGCAAAACTGAAGGAAAAAAAATTCAGAAGCCAAATCCACGTATTCCGAAGAGGTGTGATTACAGTTTTGGCAGCTAACAGACTTAAAGTTTTAGCCCAGTCTTCTAGCTCCCTCTTCTCCTTGGGCATAAAGGGCCACACTGGAATTCTAGTTTGTATAGGAGAATCCAAAGGCAAGCGTAATCTGTCAAGTAAGCTAATTGTTTTCTTCTTTGTTAAGTGTTATGTCAAATTACATGGTTAGTGAATAACAAATAGTAATGTTATTATTAGTGGTGTTTAATGACAAATACAATGACATTTAGACGAATTTAATTTTTGGATTTGTGATTTCTGGGTTTCTTGGCAAATGTAATTTCCCCCAAAAGGAAATGTTTAGTCTGTTAAGCACTGAAAGAAAAGTTACAACTACAGATGTGAACCTGTACTGTTTGGTATCCTTGTCATTTGCATTACGGATTTCAGAACTAGGTGCTACTGCATCTTCTCTCTATTAGATAATTTTGTAGTGTTCTTAAATGATTGACCATCAATATATTTTTTAAAGATATTTCCTTCTATTAGTAACTTTTAATATGTATTTCCTACTGAAAATGCAAAAAGTTGCTTTCTGATTCAAGTGAAACAGTGTAGGATTTCTTAATTTTTCTTTAGAAATTATGTAGTATTCCTGTCCCTTTCTGTTACCAGGCCAGCTCATGCTTATCCTTAAAAGCATAAATGGTATCAAAAGTGTTTCCCAAACTAGAACATTCATCTACTTTTCTGTTTTAGTAATTCTGGGAGAATATTTAATGTTGTCTAAATTGTCCTGAAAGAAAAATTAGTTTGCGATTTAATTTTAGTCAATTTCTGAAAGAGATGGCTACAATTCTGTTTCACAGGTCACAAAGCGGAACAAATTCACTGTGTTGAAGCACTCAGCTGGTTTACTAGTTCTAACCTCCTTGCAGCAATAATAACTTCTGTCACTGAATTACAGGATATTGTTAACAAAACAGGTAATTAAAAAAGTATATACTTGTAGTAGAATGTTTAGAAAAAATAATCAGAGTAGTTACATCATTCATCTAACCTGTTCTTAAAAGTCTCCAGTGAAGTATGTTTACAATCTTCCTACTTATCTTGTTCACTCTTCTCATATTCAAAAAGTATTTCTCTGAAGTTCAACCTAATTTTTTTCCATAGAGGGAATCTGTATCATTTCTGTGTGTTTCTTATGTGCATGCCCTAAAACTGGCACATACTCAATCGAGGACATTACTGCTGATGATGGAAAGAAAATAATTTCCTGTCCTGTTTTATATGATATGAATTTAGAATTTCAAAATATGGAAAAAAAGTTGCATTTGGTGGATATTATTATGGATAACCACTTGCTGTCTTGTGGTTTTTGAGAGAGAAATAAAATCCCCTCTATTTACACAATGTATAGAAGTCCTTGTCTCCACTGTCTTCTCTCTCAAGTATACACCTGATTATTTCTGTGTCTAGATTCCCTAGTTTTCTCAGTCTCTCCTTGTATAGAATTCTGTTATGACTATGGAAAATTTTAGTGCCAGTCTCTTAAAATGTCACCTCTTGATTCCCAGCTGTTAACTATCTTCCTTAATTTCTTTGCAGTGAGGACTGATGTAAGATCTCACTCAGTTTCTCTGCATTGTTGTCATCCTTAGTTCTTTTGAAACCTGCTAGTTTCAAAGTCCCAACAATTTAGCCATAGAATAAAAGGCATCAAAGGAAAGATAATCTGTATGAGTGAAGGGAAGCATCGGGACAGGGAGAAAGTGATACATTTCCCAGAAGCCTGAACAGTAAACTGGTACCAGAAGTCACCCATTGAATTGAGAGTGTTTTGATTCAGTTTCAGGAGCTCTCTTCTTTCATCATCCTGGTTTTAGTAACTTTCTGAACTGTGTTTCAGAATATTTAGAGACTTTATACTGCAAGTGTACCTGTGTATAGAGTCTTGAGTAAGAACAGTGAATGGAAAAAGAATCAAGAGAAATTTTACAGCAGCATTGAGGTGCTGAGGTGACTAGTTAGAATGCCCTAAACCTCATGATATTTTGCTGGTTTTGAAGTATATGAGAATTTTAGTGGACTCTGTGTACTTGGTATCTCTGCACTTAGCACTGTTTTGATTTTGAGAATTAGGAAAAACCATGCTGCGAATATTAGTCAGTTTGTTGATTCTTTCATAGCTTGTCTCTGTTTCAAGTCATTTTCACAGAACCTCAAGATATAACTGTTCCTGTATTGCTTGGAATTCTGTTGCTCACGAGATCAAAAATCTCCCAAGAACTTTCAGTTCAAAAACCAGAATAAATAAATTGAAGTTTGACATAAAAATGGCAGAACTATAAACGTGAAAAGGCTTGGAAGGAATTTATTTTAAAGAAAGATTGCATACTTAGGAAATTATCTTGTGTTCTGTAAGACGTGTTTCCAGTAGAATTTAAACTTTCAAGCTGACATAATTTTTGGAATTTTTGGAATTTTAAAAATGTAAGTAGGCAATCTGAGAGGCAGCTGCTCTTTTCGGATTTTGAAATAATGGGAGTTCCAGATTAGACTGTACATCACAGAAGAGAACAGGAGCAAGAAGTTTCTATCTAGGTCTGCAATGTGGAATGATTCACTGTCTTAAAAACTACTTCTATAGATGGCTGGGTTCTGAGGAACCATTTCAGGCCTTTGAAAGAAACAAAATGCAGATCATTCAGATAACACTGGAACTTTTGGGCTTTTACATTCATGATTTGACATACATTGCTTAAGCTTTTAGCATTTTAAAATTGGATTAGGTTTAACATTCATAATAATTTCCCTGTTCATTAGTTCCATTCTCATTCCAGCATGTTTTGGAATGAGCTCAGGTTTGGTTTGAATACAAGTTGGGTTTTTTTGATTTGGTTTGTAAATTTTTGTAAAGTTAGTTTTGTAGGTGTGTTTGAGCAGAATAAACAATAAACCAGAGAAGGTAAAGGTCAGGCTTCTTGAATACACATATCCTCTACTGTTACATAAGCACACAGCTTTTGAAGTTTTGAATGTTCATCCTGCTGACTGTTCTATTTCACTTTTCATTTTCTTTTCCTTCTTTTGTTTAATGTAAGAATTAATTGCTTTTTGTGTTATACCTATGTTTCTGTTAATAATTTATACACATTACAGTGTACTGTAATTTCTTGATCCCTTGTGGGAAAGTACTTAAATATATATACTTCAATTGTATATTCTTTTCTGAATATTGCATTATATTCTCATTTTGTCTTTAAAGCAGTCGGCAACTTGCATCAACATATTTGTGTGTATTTACTCCAAACTACTGTTCATAAAAAATTAAACTGAGGTGACGATTTGCTTTTTTATTCCCCATCCCATGAAAGTGCTTTAAGTTGTGGATGCTGAACTGTACTCAGTAACAGGAATCCTGCTTATGAATGATCATTTGAAAGAGCTGCAACACAATTGCCTGAACTATTATTACTAATTTATTTTCAATACAGTTAAACTGGAACTTCTAGACATAGAGAAAGGAGCTACCATCCTAGGTGCTGCACATATGGAAAAATACTGTGTTTTCTGACAGGCAAACAATCTTATGTAAAATGAGATACCAGGTGGCAGTACTAGGAAAAATGAAAAGTAACTCATTAGCAATATCCTTGTTTTGATATTTACCAAAAATCATGGCAAAAGAGAGTTTTTTAGAAGGCTGTGGTGTAATTTTACATGGAAGGCAGTACAAGTGTTCTAGATTTAATTTTAGACTAATTTAACTAAACACATCAAACAAGTGCATTATGACTGGAGAAAAGAGGTGTTCTTTGAAACCAAAAGACAGGTAGCACAGAATGGTCTTTGAAAGACAAGACAGGACAGAATAATCTGTGGTACGAGTTAAAATGGTGAAGGAAACTTAAAATTTATGTGGTCTTCTAATAGACAAGCAACATCGGGAAGAGAGAGGAGCCTTGGCCAAAATGGATTGAGCATTACAACAACAGTTTCTTCTGGGTATTAGAAGAATAGTATGTTTTTTTGTTTTGAGTTAGATAAAGTGCAAGATAAAAAATGCTGGATAAGATTTTTAGCTTAAAAGATGAATAGAAAGAGTGCTGAAAAGATTTGAGTTTTAATTAACTGGGGTTATTGAGAGCATATACTAAAAAATGGTACTCCAGTTAAGCACTGGAATCATTGGAATGGTGATACTTGGAAATAAAGCAGGAGAATGACTCTGAAAACAAGAATATTTTACTTAATCACATGTGGGTTTTTTTCTTTTGCTTGCAAACAAATTTCGTCTCTTGTGTAAATGATAAATTCTCTATGATGAGAATGATAACCTCAGAATATCAATAATGGTGTTTTGTTTGCTTTGAATCTTGGTGTTTATCCTCACAACATTTAAAAAATAAATTCTTTAAGTTAAAAAATCTATGGTTATTTATTTCTCTTTCTACTCTTAAGTAAATATTTTAATTAACTTCAGAAACAGAAGATCTACTGTACTACTGAATGTAAATAAGCTCTTCCATGCTTGTCATCTTATGCTGATAGTATCATAAGACAAGTAATGACAGATTAAGACCTGCCTAGCAGAGGGAAAACTAAATTACAAGACTTTTATTAAGGCATAAATAAACCTATTAACTGTTATCTGGAATACCAATTAGTGGAAGGAGCACTGACAATTTTATTTATCAACATTAAACACAATTATTAATTACAGACCTGACGAATCTAGCAGTAAGCAGGACATGTTGGGTATGCTGGGGCCTTAAGTCCATTATATGAGAAGGATGATTACCAAAATCCTGTGGGAAAATAAGTAATTGTAGCTGTAAAATTTTAATTGCCTTGGAATAAGGTAAATTATATTCTCTTGTCTCTGAATATAAATAGTATGGCATTAAGGTACCAAGCCTCGCTAATTTTGAACAGCAAATGATTTAGACATCTATAGAGGGGAGGGAAGAGGAGTCAGGAAACCCTCAGAAATTTGCATTATAAATATTGCAGTAAAGTGATTTACAGTGTGCTATCACATCTGACATACTTGACCTAGCTTACATTTGCTTGCATCCGTCTTACATGCTTTCTGATTTACAAAATTAGAATACACAGCAAACAAAGACTTGAGGAAGTACTTTATTGGAGAGGACCATAAAAACAACTGGAAAATTGTTCTTTGACAAGCAAATCCTATTCTTTAGAATCCTATCCTACCCTTCCATCCAAAGATTGGTAGGAGCAGAGTGTTCATTGCTAAATACAGAATTTGCCCCGAAGTCTTTCCGAGATATCCTGCGAGCTCAATCTTCTACTCTTTAATGGAAATTTCCTACTAAGTATTTTGAAGATGCTGTTTGCTGTTGTTGCTTTTTTCCACTGAAATAATCTGAAACTAATAGCCGACTTGATGTTTCTTTTTTCTCTTGTTTCTTAAAAGATGGAAAGCCCTGGCTTTCTAGACACTTACTTGTAAGTGCAGCCAGGAACTCCTTTTCAAAACTTATGGACAAGCTGAATGTAATAATGGAGTCTGTTCCGCTAGACAGCAGGAGTAGCATTACTTATCCGGAGAAGGACTCCTTGGTACAGAGACTGGCCCATGGACTTCATAAAATAAATATGCAGGCCATAGAAGCTGGATTGTGTGACAGACTACCTATTATGGTATGCAAACTTGTAATGATAATTCATGTGAATGGTAGGTTTACAGCATTAGTGTTACAGTGAAGCCCTCTTGATAGAACTATTCATTTTGTTTCAGATAGTTTGAGAGTCAGTTACATAGAGCTCAACTCTATAGGGAGTCAGAAGTTGACTTGCAATACGTAAAAGCATTAAGGGTGTGGGTACATCTTTTGTTTTATTGACAATTTTAAGAAGAGATTTGGTGTATCCAAAGAAAAGATTTTAAGTTCTGTCAATTGTTTTTTTGTTTCATAAGAACAGACTTGCTTTTGGCTTCACTAAATGTTAAGATTTCTGTCTTTCTGTCTTCCAGTAAAGATAATCTTCTTCCCTTTAGACAAAATGATAAAATCTTTCCCACACAATCTTGTCTTTTATTGTGGGCCTTCAATCAAAAAAAAGGGCTTCCTTGAAAATAAAATTTGCAGTAATCCTCAAGAGTAGGTGAAACAGGTTCACATTTTTGCGTGTGTATTTAGAGATGGAGGACAAAATGACATCTTTGTCTAACTTGTTTGGATATTAAGTGTGATTGATTTTAGTGCTAAAATAGCACATTTTATAGCACATGACTTTGTTTCTGTTTATTAACAGAAAAGCATAGCATCCTTGAAGAAGCAAATATTTGAATTTACACAAAGACTTTATACAACAGAGGTAGAACGCCGCTCACTGCGTCTAAAAATTGCGGAATTCAAATGGAATTTGAGTGAGATGAAAAAAGAAGCTGACAAAGCCCAGACACTGCAAAAGCAATTAAATATGGTTAAGCAATCTGTAAGTATATTTGATTTACAGGAGGCTGCTTGCAAGAGCTCCTTCTTTTTACACATTTTTTTTGTTTTCTTTGAAAAAGAAGTATAAAATCAATCTAGTAGTAACAGAATTTTCCAGAAAACTTACCATATAAATGTCACTAAACTGTTAAGTAAGATATATTTAGAGGTATTGTCTTTGATTTGTAGAACGAGGTATTCTGTGTAAATTACATGTATGGTCTTCAGCAACCCAGGTTTTGTTCTGTATGTTGAAAATGTTGGTGTGATTTATATAACCTTAAAGGATTTATAGATTTCACTTCAACAGAGACAGCTGAAATGAGGCTATCCAGTAAGTATGTTTCTGACAAGTTGTTAAACCATAAATGCAAGTATTTTAAACTCTGCATAGATATTGCTGAATATTGTTATAGTTTACTATATGTTTTACTGTATCTTTGAGTATGGGTTATATCCATATATATATAGTCAGTGTACATTGTAACGTGGCTGTTTCCTTGAGGAGTAAGTTTATGGCAAGGAAAAAAAAATACCCCTGTTCTACGTTCTCAGTAGCACATATGCACCAAATTCCTCTGATCCTTTGCTGTTGCTTTTAGATTGACTTAAACACTATAAACTCACTTACCTCTATAGCACTGTTTGGCAGGAATGAGAAGAGTCAGCAGAAAGGTTCCTCAGCCACTTGAAGCCACAGTATAGTGAGCAATGGATATGATGTTTGAGGGATTGATCCCATTTTATGGGTTGTGGATTTGTTCCCTTTCATTCTCACAGAACTGTGCCTTTAATCTTTCCTGGGGAAGGAAACTTGTCTTGCTTTAGCTTGCTGGAGGTTCACTGGGCACCTATGCTTTTTTTCTATAGGTTGCATTCAGAATTGAGCTCATATTTGAGCACTCTGAGAAAGTGAAAGTATAAGTATGCTTATATGTGCTTTACAGGTGCACAAAGTAACAGATACAGTTGTGTCCCAGAATGAGCAGAATTTTTCCTGTCTGTTGACCCTGAGGGCCTCTCAGTTGATAGACCTGCCAGTGTGTCCTAATAAAAACAGCTCCAAGCAGAGAGTGTTTAATAGACGATTCCACATCCATTCTCCTTCCTGTTCCTAGCTGGTAAAATGAATTTTTTTTTTTTAACTTAAATGGACAAGACTGTATCTAATCATCTTCAATTTTGTTCTTAATGGGTTTTCTTTCCTCACAGTTGTGGGACAGTTAGATGAAGTTTTCACATTTTAGATTGCATTCCAATGTAGATTATGTTTTTCTGTGAAGAATTATTTCTTCTTTCTGGAACATTTTGGGGAGAGGAGAAAGATTCTAGGAAGATGTTTACAAGGGTTAATAAGATATGTGCTGAAATGTGGGACATTGATCTGTGTATTTCCTGCTAAGTATTGATTCTTTACATCCTGGGGTGCTAGTCTGAATAGAGTACTGGATTCATACTGTTTACAGTACCCTGAATTATTTTTGAAAAAAAAAATACAGTGAACAAAGTTGTCTGCCATTTTATTGTTTGATGATCTGTCTTCATGTTAAAAAACCTTAAGTATTTGGTTTTAGCTTGCTGTTGGTTTTAGCATGCTTTTGTTTTAGAATTTGTTTGCAAGTTGGACTTTGAAAGTCAAGCATTTAAACAAGTAAATAGAGTTACACAGTCAAACAGAATTTGTTTCCCTTATCAGAAATTGATCGCCTATGAGAGGTTTGAAAGTGTATATGAAGAATTAAATAATGCATTACGTCGGGAGAAGCAGGGACAAGAGCTTTTGCATGAACAGGCGCAACAACTACAGGAGTTACATAATAAACTAGAACTGCACTCCAGTGAAGAAGCAGATAAAACCCAAGTCTTAAGTGAAACTGTAAAGGTAAGATGATTACCCTTCTGAAGTAGGGACTAGAAATTACCCTTTTGGTGAATATGCCAAATCTTGCAGTTCTTGTACAAATAAAATGCATACATACTACTCAGTCCTTTCAAATTCTAGAGAGTCAGAAAACACTTGCAAGATGAAATCTTAAGGTAAAACTTCGCTTTGCTACTTTTGTGACTGGGCAGTGTACACCAGTATCTGTTAAGTTAAGTGCCTGTTTTTCACATGGTACATAAGAAACAGCAGTTCTGGTTCTCATGAGATGTTTGCAGATTCTAGGAAAAATTAAGGAAGAAATACCGGAATACTATGGTTTTTCATAGAGATCATAGGAATATTTCAAAACCTGGATTAGCTTTTTCCTGAATATAATCTTTGGTAGAGGTATGCTTTTTTCAGTTTGGAATGTGTTAGGTGAGAGTAGAGAAAAGTTCCTTTTTCGTCAGGTTTATAATTTTCCCCATACTTACTTACTAATGAGGGAAGGAATGTTAATCAGAATCTCTGATAGCAAATCAAGGAGCAGAGGGAGAATAAGAGGTTTTAAACCAGGTGGATTTCTAATATAGGAAGAGAAGAAGCTTTGTGATGGCAGGCCAGTAATGTTTGGTGAACTGAGCACTGCGGCTTTTGTTTATTTTTAAATGAAGGTAAGTTTTGCTGCTTGAGTCTATGCTCCTGCCTTACTAGAGGAGGTCTCTCCACCTCCCACTAGTCTTCTGTGAATTGAGGTTGAGCAAGAGAGGCTGCTTCACTGGCATTTTGAGAAGTAGAAGCACTTGTGATTCAGAGGAATATTTAGGGAGGAAGTGGTAAGAAATGTCAAGAGGCAGGAGGAGAACCAGAACAGTGGAAGCTACAAAACTAGTAGAATTGTCAGCAACCATAGTTGAAAATGTCACAGTGAAAATGGATGTCAAGGAGGATGATTTGCAGTGGTTGAAGTTTGATACGATGTACAGTGGAGGAAGCTGAAGGATGTTGTTAAATTTATTAGAAGGGTTTTTGTTTAGCAGTATTTACTAAAACTGCATTACCTCACTAAGGGTAGAAGTCAACGTAATTTTCAGATTACCTGTTGGTTTTTATGCTTTGTCTTCCTCTCAGTACCTTATCTGTTGGTGTTTCATTTCAATGTAAAGATAAACTCTGCTAGTGTTTAAGTCAGGTGGCTTCTTTGTACTATTGGTTTTTTTTGTTTGTTTCAGATGCATCTCCAGTACATATAAGCCATTTTGTTCGGTTTCCTTGGGTAATACTTGATTCAAGATTTTTAAAATGTCTTTTAGGATCATAAAGAAGGGAATGAATAAAAGACAGATGCTTTTTGAGGTTTATACAAGGATGCATGGTGTTTCACCATATTTTACTTCATAAGTAAATCATACCTTTACATTTATTCAGAGGAAACGAAACAAAAAGTCAATTGTAGACATTTAAAATACAGGATGAGTTTTAAACAGATCTATGACATGGATTATCGGATACTGTATTGCATTCATAGCTTCTGGGGTTTTATAATTAAAGGCTAGATACAATCTTTTTGAGACAGCGGTGGTCCTAAAATGCGTCCTGATTCTGCAACTCCATAGCAGTTGTTTGCTACTGGAAGAACTTGATCTAGTGTAAAAGGCTTGATTCTAGCTGAAAGCTGTAAAGATACTATATAATGTAATAATATAGCTGTTGTGATAGATGGGAGGCTTAGTTGACAAAATACACTTTAGAGCTGAAACTGAATGCTTACAGTTACACAGATTTGTTTTTCTAAATATATTCCTCCTTAATTCTCAATCCTTATCATGGACGAATTTTGAACAAAACTAAGTTGTAGACTTGTTGCTATACACTGTGCCTAAACCTCTGCTTAAATCACAGAATCACAGAATGTTAGGAGTTGGAAGGGACCTTGAAAGATCATCTAGTCCAACCCCCCTGCCACAGCAGGATTCCCTAGACCAGGTCACACAGAAGCGTGTCCAGATCGGTTTTGAATATCTCCATAGAAGGAGACTCCACAACCTCTCTGGGCAGTCTGTTAGAGTGCTCTGGCACCTGCACTGGGAAAAAATTTCTACGTGTATTCACATGGAATCTCTTATGCTTCAGCTTACAACCATTGCTCTTTGTCTTGTTACTGGGCTTCACTGAGAAGAGCCTGACCTCATCCTCCTGACACGCACCCTTCACATATTTAAAAGCATAGATGAGGTTACCCCTTAGTCGCCTCTTCTCCAAGCTAAAGAGACCTGTGGTATCCCATTATAGGCTGCAAAGGCCATCATACGCCACAGAGACCCAGCTCCCTCAGCCTTTCCTCAGAAGGAAGATGTTCCAGCCCCTTCATCATCTTGGTGGCTCTGTGCTGGACTCTTTCCAGCAGTTCCNATCCTTCCATTCACCAGGACCCCCAGATCCCTTTCCCCTTCACTGCTCTCCAACAGCTCAGCCCCCAACCTATACTCATACATGGGGTTGGTCTTTCCCAGGTGCAAGACTCAACACTTGGCCTTATTCAATCTCATTCAGTTTCTCCCTGCCCAACTCTCCAGCCTGTCTAAGTCACGCTGAATGGCAGCACAACCTTCTGGTGTGTCAGCCACTCCACCCACTTTAGTGTCATCAGCAAACTTGCTGAGAGCACACTCTGTTCCCTCATCCACGTCGTTAATGAATAGATTGAAAAGAACTGGTCCCAGTACCGACCCCTGAGGGACTCCACTAGACACAGGCCTCCAACTAGACTCTATCCCATTGACCACGACTCTCTGACTTCTGCCCTTCAACCAGCTCACAATCCACCTCACTATTCGATCATCCAGACTACACTTCCTCAGTTTAGTTGCAAGCATGCTGTGGGAGGCAGTGTCAAATGCTTTACTGAAATCAAGATAAAACTGGGAGGTTGATTGTTGTCTCTTAATTCTTTTGTGGTGTTTACTACAATAGCTAGCATGAAATTACTTTGAGGTTGTAATGGCTTGTGTCTGTGACTGTATGAAGGAAGGAAAGAAGATCAGTTGTGGAAGAATGACAGCACATATTCATGATCTAGTTTTTCTTTTTTTTTTATTATGCACACATGATTTTAAGATACATACTTCCTAAATCACCATCTCACCTTCAGTTTTTATAGTTATCTTTTACAGTTCCAAACCTCCACTGAATAAGTACTTTCTAAATTCAAGTAGTAGTCTAACATAAAGTACTTTGATACGGAGGGGTAAAAGGACTTTTTTTAATTTTGAACTCTACATGCTTGAATTTTTGAAATTTAAGGAGTCTTTCATGAGCTTTTTTTCTCTCACAGTTTACCACAATCCAAGTTTATTCTTTATTCTTCAGGCAGGAATGGTCTCTGTCTTTGGCCTGGCATTTTAACTGACAGAACTTTTTGTCTTGGGTAATCAGTTTTTGTGACTTAAAATGACTTTTTTTTTTCCTGTAGCTCTTGTTTTGCAGTACTGTTGATCATTCTCATCTCTGTAATAAATCAGTCCTGACCTTGTAAACCAGTTTTACAATTGGATAAGCCTTTAAAGTCTTAAATAGTACAGAAGTATGGAAAAAAGGGCTGTTGCACTGAAAAAATATATAACAGAAAAAATACGCCTCTTATGTTCATTCACTTCAAGACACAAATGAATCTGTTGGTTTCTAGACTAAGAGTGTATAAAAAATTGTGGATTGTGGTGATGTACAAGTGATTTTGGATTGAGTAGGGTGTCATGGAGTAAAAAATGCCTTGCTTTGAATTCTTTATTCTTTTTTTTTAAAGAAGTAAGAATGTGAAGAATAAAATACTTGATACTTCTACTTTTGGTATCTTATTTTTAAACTTATTCACGCTTCAACAGCAATCAGTAAGGAGATATTTTGGTATTCATGTACTTTCATAAAGTAGGCTTATTAAAGGAGTAATACTTAATTTCTTAGCTTTTATCGGTTCAGATTTTAATCCTGTATATTTTTATCTTCTTAATGGCATATACCATAGAGACATCGAAGGTAGCCAATTACATTCAAGGTCAGCTGGAACTTAGCAACCCTTTTACACCACTTTTTTATTAGATGAGGTAAATCAGTAGCTCTGAAGCTCTGATTCCCCTGTCTTTGAAGAGAAACTTCTACACAAATGCTAAACAGGCATCTGTAGCAGACTTATTTTTCACTAATTAGACAATCATGTCTTAATTCTAGGAAACTGCTTTTTCTTCCGATTAACAGACAATGTATGTTTGCTTCCTTTTAGGCACATTAGTACTTGCAATAAAACAAACAAACAAACAACAACAAAACAACAAAAAAACCCAAACAATCTTTCAATCTTTTTAAAGTTTAATTTAAGGAGCAGGTTGTATACATTTTTAATGAATAACTGTGTGTATTTCAAGTTCAGTATAGCTGGGCACCGGAACAGCCTCTCCAGGGAAGTGTTCACAGCACTAGGACTGACGGAGTTCAAGAAGCTTTTGGACAATGTTTTCATGCACATGGTATGATTCTTGGGCTTTCCTGCACAGGGCCAGAAGTTGGACTCAGTGATCCTTGTGGGTCCCTACAGCTCAGAATGTTCTGTGATTCTGTGAAAGTAGTTTTTAGTATGTGTTTTAGAGTAGATACCCTAAATTTTGGGTTTATTTACTTGCTGAGTTTGATGAAGCTGCCACTGATTTATGACAGTGTGAGAAAAACATCTAAGTGCTTTGGTAACACAGAAAAGCATTTCCTGACAGGAAGGTTTGGACTGTTTACTTTCACTAGCTGTTTCAGCTAAGTCATTGTATGCATATTCTTTGTTCAGAAAGTGTAGTATCCATTGCTAAATGGACACATCCAAATCAATTAGATTCTGATGGAGATTGGGATTTCTAGGTTTGTTGGAAGTGAATTTTTTCCCTGAGCAGGCTTTCTGTTCTTGGTGTGGTTTTGAGGTGAAGGTGATACACAATTTGCTGGGTTTTGTTGCTTTTCCACTTCGTAGATTTGTCGCCACTTATTTTCCCTGGAAAATAGCTTCAGTTATTTACAGAGGTTTTTTTATTAATACCATTGTGCACACTTTGCAATTTAGTTTTATAGTTGGCTATTTCTGCAAATGATGCAATATTCTAACTTACATAAAGGTTAAACAGCCTCACTTACATGAGGAAAACAAGTGATTTTCATGCTTCTCAAATAGAACAACAAAGATTACAATTGCTATGGGAACAGAAATAGGTTTTGGATTTTTTTTTTTTTTTTTAAATTCTGCCAATGGCTTAAATTGGAAAGACTTTTAGGATTTGGGTGCACTGAGGGATACTCTTGTACTCAAAAACTTGTCACTGTCAAGAAATGGCACTTCTGTACATTGCCTGTTTGAATTAAAGGCTGTTCTTTAAGTAAAGCGGTATACCTGATTACCAATAAACTCTTAACTTAATGGAGAATTTGTATTAATCAAGTTAAGCATGTTAAAGAGAAGCAAGTTCCCCTTTGAATAGTTTGGAAACTAAAATTCATAATTCATTAATTATATGATTTTTTAGTTTCTGTACTCTCTCTGCTCTGAACACCTACATAATTTATGAAGTAAGAAAGAATGGATTTAGCATTGCCATCTCCCATGTTCTCAGTCAAAAGAGGTCACATGGTTTTTTATTACAAAGAAGTTACAGGTTAAACAGTTTTGTCATATTTCAGTTTGCTTTAACTCTATTTGTAAAATTAAGTAAGCCTACTAAGTAAGTGCTACTACTGATAACTTCTTAGATGCTGGTTAGAACATCTTAGAACTGGTTAACCTCTAAGATTAGTGTCCAAGAGTTGCCCTGTTCTTTTTCTACTTTAGAGATCACCTCATTAGGAATATTGATCCCTGCATTTCCTCACTGAACTAACTTACTTCCAGCCAGGCTGTTAGATCTGTGCATTTCCTTTGTTCTGTGCCTAGAACATCCTTCAGTATCAGCATGAGTAGTCTGGAGGGACTGAGGTCAGTACAGACCCTTTAGAAGAATATTGTATTTGCTCCATAGTCATCCGTGAAGCAACCAAGCAACTACCAAGTTGTTGAAGGTCTGCCTTAACTTTTCTAGGTCAGGCTTTCTGGAAATAAGTAAGTAATGAGCAGAATAGGGGAAAGAGTAAAGTTAAAATTTGTGCTTTTGAACTTGTTATGCATTTCTGTTAGCATGAAATTCAATATGACAATTCAAAATTTTACACGAGTCACAGAAATGTAGTTTAATTAAAAGGTTTTATTTTAAGTATATGTTGGGATTACCATTGTGTTACTGTTCCATTTTTTGCAGTTCCACTTTTGTCCAGTTTTGTAACTTGAATGTCAGTAAGAGTTGTAATTTGAGCAATGTTAAAATTTTGCATTGGAATTTGAAAAGATATTCATACTAGGTGAATTTTTCTTGTTATTTTAAAAATTATCCAACTACACAATATTTAATTGATTAGAAGGAAGAATATTATTCAGGCTATTTTTGTCAGGCAAATTCTTTACAATCTTAGTGTAGTAAGAAAATAAAAAATAATCTCCAAAATTCCTTCTACTTTAAATTGAGAGAAGTGTGAAAAGAATTGTTACTTTATTAAATTTATGGTCAATAAAGTCAAGTGTAAACATTATTTATCTAATAAAAGACATCTGTGAGTTAGAAAAAAGTCATACTTTATTGTTAATATGTCAAAGAATTTAAGATATTTGAGGAAGATGGTCTCACTGTTGGGTGTAGTTTAGGCACTGAGAGAGAATGCTGGAATGAGTCATGGCTGGGTAACATCACTTCAGTTACTCTTTGAAAGCTAGTTATGACCAGGAGTCAATTTCCAAGTAAGACTATGTTTTCACTCCTACAGAAAATAGCAGAATAAGTTTCATCATGCTAGTCTCATCAGTAGTCTTATTTCAGTAGTCATTTTACTAACTATTCACTTAAGCACATTTATGGTTATTTGCAGAGGAAGGCAAGTACCCAATACAGGTAGAATTGTGTCTGGGAGTAATGGAACTAGATGGTTAAGACTTGGGGATTTTTGGTTCAGTGTATTAATGACTGGAACACAATGAATTTTAGAGTGCTTTAGCTATATCTTTACACTGTAGTAATGCAGCCTGTTTCAGAGAATACTTTTTTCTCTTGAGTCTGTTTGCTTACTGTGCTATTAAAAAAAAATAAAAAAACCCCTGACATTCTGTCAAAGATTCAATGAACAAAAGAAAGGAAAACTTTTAACAAAGTAATTGCATGAAACAGAGCATTTTTATAGTTTCTTAAAAGTCACTTCCAATATTTTATGGATATTCCATTTGTAGGAAATATTTGCCTCCCTTCGGGGGGAGAGGAGAATAAGTGGAACAGTATCAGGACCAAAAAGCTTAATGATTTCATTGCTTCATTGCAATTATACTAATAAACACCTTTGTGCATGACCTTGGAATTTGTAGTGCAGTGAGCAAGATTTATTGACATACAATTTGGAAGAAAAACGGGATTATTATTTAATTACACTATATGGTTATTAAGCATAGGTACTTACACACAATTTATTCCTGTTGTTTCCAGACCTTTAACTATGTTTCAGTTTTCACTGAAAACTGCAGAAAGGCTTCTTCATAAACCCAGTGCCTGTGAGATCTTTGTTATATTATTGGGTCAACTACAAAGTAACTTTGTTACCTTGAAATGTGCAGAGCAGATCAATAGATCTTTAAAACAGCATGTGCTGTTTTTAAAGAAATGTTCTAAACCCTGTTTTTCCTGGTAGTTTAGATATCAATGTGTAGGATTTTCTGCTATACAGGTTCTTGATATACAAGTCCTTTATACATAGGTTTGCTTCTTGATGCTGCTTATCTAGGATATCTCCAGGGCCCCATCATTTTTTCATCCTAGGTTTTTTCATGATCTCTTTTTCTATTTGTTAAAGCTAACTCTGTAAAGATCTCAATATCTTATTGTGAAACTATAAGTAACTGTCTCTCAAATACCTACTGGAACAAAATTAAGCTATGGGAATATAAGTATGTATATATCTACCTGGCACTGGGCCAAAGCAAGAGATGCATTCCTTTGCACTTCGGTCCCATTTTGTGGTAACATACAATGACAACAGCCATGGCTATCTTTAGTTTGATCATGAAAAGCATGGAATCACTTTGAGATTGTAGCAGGGTAACAAAACCAAAACAGAAATCATGTTGCCTAAGTTTTTGTGTTGGCTTTTGCAATATGTATTTATGAAAAACCCATTGAAGTTCTGGTAGCGATATGAATCTTTTTAGTGTCTCAGTTAGAAAGACTTAAAAAAGAGTTTGTAAAACTTACTATCGAAAGTAAACCCACCTTAACTGTTGGTTGGTTGGGTTTTTTTGTCTGTGGACTATGCAATAAGTAATTTAAATATTATGAATTTAAGATTTTTGGTTCTAAGTAGCAGTCCAAAATTTTATTTATAAATAATACTTCACTCTTATGCAGTAAAACTTCTCAAGTGTGGGAGTGAAGAACTAAGTCTTAAAAGAAAAAATGATAATTTACTAAAATAATTGGTTGTGTAGTTCACCCCCAATGTGTTTGATAATAAGATGTATTTATTACTGTTGCTTCTACAGGTGAATGAAGGCAGCAATTTTCAAAGTTTTGTCCTGTCATGGTGCCATTTTACCTTGTACTTAGGAAAAATACCAAAAGTGAAAAATGCAAAAAATAGTTGCTGTCTGTGTTTCAGGGTTCACCATGTCTGCTTCAGGATCTATGTGTGCCATGCTCAGAAAAAATCTTATTTTTAAGGTTTCTGCTCATGATTGGCACTTGATATGACATAAAGCATATCCAGAAAGAAGAGAGACACCCAATCAATAAGCCTTTATAACACTTTGATCTCTTTGCTGAGTATTGGGACCTAATATATCTTTGATGCTCTTTCAACAGAATGATTTAGAAATTTTGTATCAGTTAAATTTTGTTTTACTGTATCTGTTCTTTCTGTTAAGAAGACTACTCTCCAGTTTTTAATGAAGGGAGGGCTAGATGTGACCTATATAAAAGAATAAACATTTTAGTATGAAATTACATTTATATGAATTCATTCTTATTTTATTAAGATTTAAAGAGTAAAAAGAAAAAAGGGAATCATGCACGTTTTCCCCCAGCAGATACTTCATGCAGTAGGATGTTGCTGGCGTAATAGTAAAATAAAATGTGTATGAACTAAACAGCATTTGGGGCTGTCTGTGGATACATATATACCTGAATGTAAATGTTTGGTCAGAAATCTTCAGAAGGAGAGCTGTAAACTCTATAAAGTGATAAATCTGCCAAAGGCCACATTAATGTTAATGCCGTGTTCAAAGCCCATGTTAAAAAACAATTTGTCCAATTCATTACTTAAAGAAAATGAAAGACTCTCACTGAATCAGGATCAAAACTTTAGGTGCCATAAATAGACAGACTTAGTATTGTCCATAACCACTTAATGTGATGGTTGACAATAATGCACTACTGTTGGTGGAATTTTGCAGCAGCCACTTCCAAGAAATTGCTGCAGAATGACGTCCAGCACTAAAACAACTTAATTGGAACCACCAGTATATTGAGGGCATGGATGGTGTATTTTCTTACTCAGAGCTGAAATATAAGTTCTGTTTAGATGATTTCTTGAAACTATTTTAATGACTCTAAGGATTCCCATTTTTTTGAACCAGTGTCTGAAGTGAAGACATGTATCCAGTGTACCATGATACATGTTTCTTAAATATGGTTCTGAAGCAGAATGCAGTGTGATTTAACCTATGCCTGGTGACTTTTTAGTCTGTATCCAGATTCCCACTGCAGGCTTAGGGCAGAGTGGCTGGAAAGCTGCCTGGCAGAAGGGGACTTGGAGGTGTTGGTTGACAGCCAGCTGAACATGAGCCCGCAGTGTGCTCAGGTGGCCAAGAAGGCCAACAGCATCCTGGCCTGTATCAGAAATGGTGTGTCCAGCAGGACCAGAGAGCAGTGATTGTCCCACTGTACTCAGCACTGGTGAGGCCACACCTTGAATACTGTGTTCAGTTTTGCGCACATCGCTACAGGAGGGACATTGAGGTGTTGAAGTGCATTCAGAGAAGGGCAATGAAGCTGGTGAAGGGTCTGGAGAAGGTCTTATGAGGAACAGCTGAGGGAACTAGGGTTGTTTGATCTTGGAAAGAGGAGGCTCAAGGGAGAAAGTGTTCCATCACCTTTCCAGGGATGGAGGTGATGCTGACTGGTCTGTAGTTTCGCGGCTCTTCCTTCTTGCCCTTTTTGAAAACTGGAGTGATGTTTGCCTTCCTCCAATCCCCAGGCACCTCTCTTGTCCCCCAGGACTTACCAAAGATGATGGAGAGTGGCCTGCCAATGACTTCTGCCAGCTCCCTCAACACCCGCAGGTGCATCCCATCAGGACCCATGGATTTATGGATGTCCAGGGGGCTTAACGTCTCCCTAACCCAGTCCTCCTCAACTACAGAAAACTCCTCCAGTATCCTAACATCATCTGGGGCCTCAGGGGTCTGAGGCTCTCAAGCACAGTCTCTAACAGTATAGACAGAGACAAAGAAGGCATTCAGAAACTCCACATTCTTTGTATCTTCTGTCACCAAGGCACCCTCATTCAGCAGGGGGCCTACATTGCCTCTAGTGTTAATTTTTCCTGAAATGTATTTGAAGAAGCCCTTCCTATTGTCCTTGACCTCCTTTGCAAGTTTTAATTCCAGAGAGGCCTTAGGTTTCCCAGTTACCTTCCTACAACCTCTGACAACAGTCTTGTACTTTTCCCATGTGGTCAGCCCCTCCTTCCATGACCTGTAGACTCTCTTCTTCCACTACAGTTTGCCCAGCAGTTCCCAACTTAACCATGTGGGTCTCCTGGCTCCCCTCCTCGATTTTCTATGTGTTGGGATGCTCTGATCTTCTTAGTAATTTTATTGCTCTTGTTTCTCATTTTTCATCAATTATATTAACTGTTACAATTTAAAAATACTCCAAACAAGTTTAGTGATGCAGGTCTAATGGAAAAATATTTTTTGAGAAAATAGTCTGTTACTTGGCTTAGAGTTGTCACTGGTAATATAAGATCATTAAGACCAGTAGGACATACTGATGGTTTGAGCTCAGTTCACCTATAATGAAATGTAAGAAACCCGTGTAATATGTTTTGTCAACATAGATATCCAGGTAAATATTTGTGTGTATCTACATGTGATATAGTAGCATTTGTAAACCATTGTAAAGGTGAAGAGCTGTTTCTATCTTTATCTTGTACACTGTGTGGTAATGTGCACAATTAGGTAGTGTATACCAAAATTAAACCACAGTATTGTCGATGCTTCTGTGTAGCATAGAGAAGTGTTAAAGAGCAGCCTCAGAGTTCTGCTGTACAGGTAGGTGCCTCACATACTTGTACATGAAAGAGTTATGAAAAGTCCTCTTTTACAGTACCAGATATAAGCCATCTTCTTGAAATCTTTGAACTGTAACAACTGTAATGCTCACCTATAACAGATATAACGTCAGTGATCAGGCGGAATCAATGGAGCTCCGCCTGGGGAAGGGTGATGAATTGGTTGAGAGCGTATGGATTAAGATTAAAGGGAAGACAGGTGAAGGTGATGTTACAGTAGGGGTCTGCTACAGGCCAGCTGACCAGCAGGGCCAACTAGATGAGGCCCTCTGCAGGCAGATAGAAATGCCTTCACGTTCACAGGCCCTGATTCTCATGGGGAATTTCAGCCACCCTAACATCTGCTGGAAGGACAATACAGCAAGGCTCCAGCAATCCAGGGTGTGCTTGAATGAATCAATGTCAACTTCCTCCTCCAAATGGTAGAGGAACCAACTAGGAAAGGTGCTATGCTGGACCTTGTTGTTACCAATAGGGAAGGACTGGTGGCCAACATAAGGCTGAGGGACAACCTTGGCTGCAGTGACCATGAAGCACTGGAATTCAAGATCCTCAGGGCACCTAGCTCATATTCCAAGCTCATGACCCTGGCCTTTGGACCTGCAGACTTTGATTGCTTCAGGGTTTTGATGACCAAAGTACTGTGGGACGAACCTCTAGAGATAAGGGGGGCCCAGGACAGCTGGTCAGTTTTCAGAGATCACCTTCTCCATGTCCAGGAGCTATGTATCCTGACAGAAAAAAAAAAAAAAAAGAAAAAAAAGAAAAGAAAAGAGAAAGACAGGGAAGAATGCTAGGAGACCTGCCTGGATGAACAAGACGCTCCTAGACATGCTATCTCATAAAAAGAATTTATACAAGGAGTGGAAGAAGGGCCAACTAGCATTAGGGGTGTACAGGTAAGCTGTCCGGAGAACAAGAGAACTGGTTAGGGAAATTAAAGCTTAGTGGGAGTTAAATCTAGCCAGGAGATCAAGGGGAATAGTAAAAATTTCTGTAGATAAATTAATAGAAAAAGGAAGACTAGGGAAGGTGTGGGTCCCCTCAGAAATGAAATGGGAGAACTGGTGCCGGGTGATACGGAGAAGGCTGAAGTTCTCAGCAGTTTCTTTACTTCAGTCTTCACTGGTAAGGGCTCCTGCCACACCCCCAAAGTCAAAGAAGATAATGGCAGGGGCTAGAAGATAGAACTGCCCATGATAAATGAAGATGAGGTTCGTAACCATCTGAAGAAACTGAACATTCACGAGTCCATGGGACCCGATGGGAAACACTCATGGGTACTGAGAGAATTGGCAGACAAGGTTCCTAAGCTACTCTCTATTGTATTCCAAAAGTTATGGCAGTCTGATGAAGTCCCCACTGACTGGAAAAGGGGAAACATAACTCCCATTTTTAAAAAGGGAAAGAAGGATGATCTGGCAAACTATAGGCCAGTCAGTCTCACCTCTGTGCCTGGTAAGATCATGGAGCAGATCCTCCTGGGGACACTGCTGAGGCAGAAGGATAATGAAGAGGTGATTGGGTATAGTCAACACGGCTTCACCAAGGGTAAATCGTGCCTGACGAATCTGGTGGCTTTCTGTTAAAAGGTCATGACATCAATAGACAGGGGAAGAGCAATAGATGTCATTCACCTGGACCTGAGCAAAGCCTTTGACACTGTCGTGCACAACATCCTGGTCTCCAGGCTAGTGGAATATGGGTTTGGTGGATGGACCACTCGGTAGATAAAGAATTGGCTTGATGGCCGCACCAAAAGAGTGACTGTCAGTGGATCCATGTCCAGGTGGAGGTCAGTGACAAGTGGAGTCCCTCAAGGATCAGTACTGGGACCAGTCTTGTTCAATATCTTCATCGGCAACATGGACAGTGGCATCGAGTGCTCCCTTAGCAACTTTGCCAGTGACACCAATCTGTGTGGAATGGTTGATACGCTGGAGGGGAGAGATGCCATCCAGAGGGACCTGGACAGGCTGGAGAGGTGGGACCATGCCAACCCCATGGAGTTCAACAAGACCAAGTGCAAGGTCCTACATCTGGTTTGGGGCAATCCCAAGGACCGATACAGGCTAGGTGAAGATTGGCTTGAGAGCAGCCCTGAGGAAAGAGACTTGGGGATGCTCTTGTATTGGAAGCTCAACATGAGCCTTCAGTGTGCACTTGCAGCCCAGAGGGCCAACCGTATCCTGGGCTGCATCAAGAGGAACATGGCCAGCAGGTCAAGGGAGGTGATTCTCCCCCTTTACTCTGCTCTCTTGAGACCCCACCTAGAATATTGTGTCCAGTTCTGGAGCCCCTATTACAAGAGGGATATGGAAGTGCTGGAGCGAGCCCAGAGAAGTGCCACAAGAATGATCAGAGGACTGGAGCACCTCTCCTACGAGGACAGACTGAGAGTGTTGTGATTATTCAGTCTGTAGAAGAGAAGGCTCCGAGGAGACCTTACTGTGGCCTTCCAGTATCTGAAGGGGGCTTACAAGAAAGCTGGTGAGGAACTTTTTAGGAGGTCAGGTAGTGACAGAACCAGGAGAAATGGATGCAAGGTAGAGGAGGGTAGATTTAGATTAGACATTAGGAGCAAGTTAGGGTGGTGAGGTGGTGGAACAGGTTGCCCAGAGAGGTTGTGGAAGCCCCATCCCTGGAAGCTCTTAAGAGAAGGCTTGATGTGGCTCTGGGCAACCTGATCTAGTGGATGGTGTCCCTGCCAGGCATGGGGGTTGGAACTAGGTGATCTTTGAGATCCCTTCCAGCTCTGACAATTCTATGATTCTGTGATCTCTCAGGGTAAAAATTGTACAGTGAAAAAAACCAGGATTGTTTCTTTTCTATGACACTTAAAGTAACTGATTTAAAGGTACAACATTGCCAAAGCACAGAAAAGGTTGCTCCTACAGACTGGATCTTCAGTCTACAGTTGCAGAGTTGCATAGGGTTAGGTTTGTGTTGGGGGAGGAATTTACTTTTCTAGGGAGAAAAAAGAAAAATCAGTTCATAAGGTAGCATGTCAGAGGTGAATGATCATGTATCCAGGCCACCACACATGTAATTCCGAAATTTTATTCTCACTTAACCTCAAGGATTTTTTTATACTCTTAAAACTCACTGATAAAGCTTGAGGGTTTTTTGGTTTGGTTTGGTTTGTGGTTTGTTTTTTTTTTTTAAATAGTCTTTCTTCTAAGGTGGTGTAATCCTTCTCTGCAGCATTCCAGTAATAGTAACATAATTCACTTTGCAGTGAAGATGCAAAAAATTTCCAGATTATCATGTGCATAAATTTTATTATGTACGTCAACATTTTCAAAATACTGTTAAAAGAGTAGGGCTTAATTGTTATCTCTGATTGGATTAGTGTATATCTGGAAGACCCAGTGCATCTTGGTATTCAAAAGGGTGTGCCTCAGCTTCTTCAAGAAACTTCTGTTTCTCTTCAAATGCAGCAGTGTACCTAGCTAAACATTTTAACACCAATGCTTTTGTTTGCTAATGCTAACAGTCCGTGAGGATCTAACCTGTGTATGGACAGTTTATGTTTTGTGATTTTACTTCAGATAAAAAATTACAAAGTTTTGTTTAGTTTTACTTTGAAGCTGAGTAACCTGTGAACATAGGATGTCTCTTCTGGAAGAAGTATTAGTATTTGGAGTTATTCAAGAACAGCTACTATATTTAAAATTAATAAGCTTTTTTAATTCACAATATAGCTCAGTGACTTAAAAAGACATTTTCAGTCATCCTTTGCTAAACATTGTGGGCTAATATGATTGGAAAATGCGTTCCTTTCTTGTTGATTAGAATAGATTTGCTTTTGAGAGGTAAGTCTGTGTTGTAGCACAGAGATATAAAGCTAGCTTTAAGTGTTTGAGGACTGTAATCCAGCCTGAACCACTGCATGTAAAATGCTTGTGATATCTAAACGTGCTTGGATACCTGAAAGCTATTCTTCAGTCAATAAATGTTTTCTAGACACATGTAATGTCATTTGCTTTCACACTGTGACTGCCTACAGTTTCAAATGACTTTTGTAAGGTGAAGACTCACATTTTTTCCAGTCTGTTGAGTGACTCTTGAATAAATTTTTTGGGAATGTTTCTTAATACTTAGATTCTAGCTTTTGTAGAATAACTGTATATCACAGCAGCTTTTTAAGCTACGTGCACCATCATTTTCCTCAGATGATTGTTTGGCTTTTTTATGGTTCTGGTTTGGCTAAAGCTTTCTGCTGCTAGCACATGTTTTAATCCAATATTGTGACACTTTCTTATATAAAACAATTGCAAGCAATTGTATTTGACATTGTATCAGAAACGTGAAAATGTGTCTGTAAGTATGCCTTCATTCACCAGTATTTTGTTGGTATTAGATCTTTGTGCAGGCTTGCATTACGGTTTTGCTTACAGCCGAGGGACTTCTGCTTCCTGTGCTTTGGAACTTCAGGGGAGTTTTTCTCCCGTGAAAAGCTTAAGTTTGTGGACCACGTGCTCTGATTCCCCATGGGAGGGGCAGCACCTGGCAGAGCTTAAGCAGCTGGGGGAGGGGTGTAATTCCTCTGGGAGTTCTTAAAAGGACCACGAGAGGAAGTCAGCAAAGGAGCAGAGTGAGTCGGCTGGCCCTGTTGCTGCTGCCTGTGGGGTCAGTCTCCTGTAAATCTCTGGGAATGGTTGTAACTCGGTGCAGGGCTGCTTTTAGAAAAGCTGTGGGCACCCAGGCTGAGACTCCATGTAGCCATGTTGGTGTCCAGGTCTCTACCTGTGTCCAGGTCTCTGGCTGTGGAGAATGCCAGAGCCTGGCAGTTAAGGTGGAGGGTAGCAGAGATAACACCTGTGTCAGATGTGAACAGGTCTGCTCAGTATAGTGGCTGAGCTGAAGGAGGTCGTGAGGTTAAGGACTAGAAGGGAACATGAAAAGGAGATAGAATGGTGGAGCCAGGCTCTGCCATCCCTGACAAAAGGGCAGCAAGTGGGGGGTGCATGAGAAGTAAGGGGTCTCACTCCCTCTTGCCGCCTGCAAAAGGATGACCCAAGT
>VWZX01004106.1:0-40526 GCA_013399015.1 Galbula dea | reverse complement strand
TCTCACATAAAAAGCAACTCCCCCACCACGCCTTGTAGACGTGTCTTTCCTGAAAAGGACACAGCCATCCATGACCACATTCCAGTCATGAGAGCTGTCCCACCATGTCTCTGTAATTGCCACCAGATCATAACCCCTTGACCGCCCATGGATTTCTAACTCCTCCTGTTTATTCACCATGCTGCTGCACTGGTATACAGGCATTTCAGGGAGCGAGCTGAGCATGCCCATTCTACCCTAGGGGGGTGGGAGGCCTTCCAGTCTGTATTAGTACTAGCACTGGAACACTGCCCCACTCAGCAGGTGACCACTGTTATTAGTTGTTTCTGCTTTGTGTGTTCTAATAAAGTGTCTTCATCTCAACTCATAAGGTTTTGCTTTTTTCTCCCAATTTTTTTTTCCCCCCATGGTGGGGAGGGGAGTGAGGAATGATGGGCAGTGAGTGAGCGGTTGCACAGTGCTTTGTTGACAGCTGGGTCTAAATCATGACAGTCCAATTTGTCACCCAACACAGGGCACAAAAAGTTGAAATAACAACAAATTTGACTAAACTGTGCTAAAACATTATTGTTATATGCTATATGTTGCTATGTGTTACATTTTATATAGCATATGCTACATTTGTTATATGTTAAATATTATTATTATTATTATTATAATATTACTTAAATAGTGCTTGCTCATAGTGTTGGTCCATATGTGTCAGAGGTCTAAAAAAAGGTTACTAGAATAATCCATAGTGTTAGAAAAGAGGAAAAGGGGTTTCCAATTTGCTTTATTGTTCTGTTTTGAAATGAAGAATTATAACCTGAATGAGAAAAAGCTAAAAGAAAAAAGGTCACAGAAAATGAGCCAGATTAGATTGGGACTAATGAAACTAATGAACTGTGGTACTGATGTTCGTTGGACTTGATGATCTTGGAGGTCTCTTTCAACCATACTCATTCTGTGAGTGTATGTGTGTGTGTGTGTGTGATTTGTTCAAACCGCGGTGCTATGTAAATCCTTACGTACACTATCTATTCTCTATGGTTGTGGTGGGTTTGTACTGGGTATGCTCGGGTCAGAAGGTTCAGGAAAAGTTTCCACATCTTGGGGCGAAATGTGTTGGGTTTGTGCTGAGCATGCTGAGGTGAGAAGGTTCAAGAAGATTCCCATTGCTCTGGTGTCGGCCCTTCCTCTAGGCAGGGCCATGCCAACTAGCACCTCTGCGAATTGCACATTTAAGAGACAGAAACAACTTGAGGGTGAGGTTTTCTGTACTGTTGTTTTATGTTGAAAGTTGGGTAGGCTGAGAGAGAGACAGTGCACCCCTCCAGAGTTTTTGGAATTTCACCTCTGAACAAGTTCAAAATCCTGATAAACCAGTAAAATATTCAGAAAAATTATGTTGTCAAGCTGGCAATTCCAGAGACACAAATAACTGCAATGTGCTGGAGCCTGGCCCGTGCCTACTGAGTCCTTTTCAACACTATTCAGAACCCTGAAGGGGAAGAGGAGGTCTCTGGACCTAACAACAGAGTGGCAGGCACTGAATATGAACCAGAGAACCAACCAGTGCAGGTATTAGTCACGTCTATACAGTGAAAAAAAAAAAACAACCAAAACACCCACAAAAACATTAAAAAAATTAGTTTGTCTTGTGACGGATGACAATGAAGCAGAGCCATCACAAGAGCTAGAGGTTGAGCCAGATATAATTACTTGATCCCTACCCTTAAGTGAGATGTGAGATATGTGAAAGGATTTTGGCCGCCATTCCAGGTGAGCACATTATCACCTGGCTGCTCCAATGCTCGGATAACACAGCCAACAGTTTGGAATTAGAGGGTACGGAAGCAGCTGGGATCCCTGTGGAGGGAAGGGGCCATTGGCAAGGTGATTGGAAAACAGACACAAGCACTCAGCCTCTGGAGGCGGCTTCTGTCAGATGTGAAGGAAGGGTACCTCTTCAAGGAAGATTTTACATGTCACCGAGGCAAGTGGACCACCAGAGAGAGATATCCCATACCTGAGGGAATTAACTGTCCTAGAGATGATTTATAACAATCAGAATGACAAGCTGGCATCTGCAGATCCAGATGAGGTCAAATTCACGCCACCCACGTAGTGGAAGTTTCTACAAAGTGCACAAACATCTTATGCCAACTCCTTGGCAGTAGTGTCCTGGAAGGACAGCCACGGAGAAATGGTGGATGTATTGGCTGGCCAACTCCGGCAGTACAAGAGCAGTCTCCTCCTCTGCATGGGCCTGCCTTTTAGTTGTGGAGGAACTGTCCCAGGAGTTGCAGCAGTTCAAAGAGGACAAGTACTACTCCTCACCTGTACAGTTCCATATCTCAGCTATTAGGAGTAGGTGCTCCCCTGCCCAAGAGAGGGAATATGGGAGGTACACACTGTGCGGTAGTCTTTGGTTTTATCTATGTGACCACGGAGAGGGCGTGAGGATGTGGGATGGAAAACCCACTTAGATCCTAGCTGCACATGAGCTACAAAGCAAAAGTGTCATAAAAGGAGATTCCTCCAAGAAGAATGCCGCTCCAGTTTCCAATGAGGAATTCTCCAGACAATGCAGAAGAGCTGATCTTACTTCTGATCCTCTTGAAGGAACCTCCAAGTCATTTTCACCAGAAGTGAGCAATTCTGATTAGGATTAGAGGGGCCCTGCCTCCAGTCCCATGGAGGAAAGGGACAATACATGAACCAATTCGTTGACTGGAGAGCCAAAACTTGCTCACCTTAAAACAGCCCAGCATGTGATGTTTCCGTAACAGAAGGAGGTAACACATGCTGAAGAAGCACCAACTAGCATAACAAACTAATGGAAAGTGAGAAGCAATATGCTCTGTTCACCCTGGGTCCTGTAACATTGTGAGAAAACACTGACAGCAGAAGGCTACTCTGTGGAGTCCTACATGACACACTACATCTGCTGAAGAAAAAGGTGAATTGAATCATTTTACAGAGATGAAAGCCATCCAACTCGATTTAAGTATTGCTGAACAATAAAGGTGGCGAGTGCTTGAAAAGCAAGTCTTAACAGCAGTATAGCACTCCAAAAGGAATTGAGTCAGACAATGTGATTCACTTCCAAAACAGCCTCATAGACATTTGGGCCAAAAAAAGCATGTTATTGAGTGGGTATATCAAATCCTTTATCCTGACTTGAGGGTTGTCCTGCCATTCAGCGAGACTTAAGACAGGCTGGAGAGTTGGGCAGGGAGAAACTGAATGAAATTCAACAAGGCCAAGTGTTGAGTTTTGCACCTGGGAAAGACCAACACCATGTAACCCTAGTATAGGCTGGGGACCGACCTGTTGGAGAGCAGTGAAGGGGAAAGGGATCTGGGGGGTCCTGGTAGATGGAAGGATAACCATGAGCCAGAAGTGTGTTCTTGTGGCCAGGAGGGCCAATGGGATTCTGGGGTGTATTAGAAGGGGTGTGGTTAGTAGGTCAAGAGAGGTTCTTCTCCCCCTTTACTCTACCCTGGTGAGGCCGCATCTGGAATGTTGTGTCCAGTTCTGGACCCCTCAGTTTAAGAGGGATAGAGAATTGCTTGAAAAAGTCCATCACAGAGCCACAAAGATGATGAAGGGGGTGGAACATCTTCCTGATGAGGAAACGCTGAGGGAGATGGGTCTCTTAAGCTTGGAGAAGAGGAAACTAGGGGGTGATCTCATTTATGTTTTTAAATATGT
Source organism: Galbula dea (assembly GCA_013399015.1). Taxonomy (NCBI): domain Eukaryota; kingdom Metazoa; phylum Chordata; class Aves; order Piciformes; family Galbulidae; genus Galbula; species Galbula dea. The sequence goes on along the minus strand of VWZX01004106.1, from coordinate 36,827 downwards.
GAAGGGTGTGTGTCAGGAGGATAGGGTCAGGCTCTTCTCAGTAAAGCCCAGCGACAAGACAACGGGCAATGGTTGTAAGCTGAAGCATAGGAGGTTCCATGTGAATACACGTGGAAATTTTTTCACAATGAGGGTGATGGAGCACTGGAACAGACTGCCCAGAGAGGTTGTGGAGTCTCCTTCTCTGGAGATATTCAAAATCCGACTGACAAGCTTCTGTGTGACCTGTTCTAGGGAATCCTGCTGTGGCAGGGGTGTTGGACTAGATGATCTTTCGAGGTCCCTTCCACCTCCTAACATTTTGTGATTCTGTGCACCAGCCTCCAGGAAAATCAAATGACATAACAGAGTGCTAAAAACTATACAGTAAACAATGGGCACATGGAACCTTTAATAACTGGGATAAGCATTTAGCCCCTCTGGTGCACATGAAGAATATATTAGGAAAGACGATCTGGGTCAGTCCTGCTTCAGGCAAAGACAAATGCATCCACAGGATTGCTTTTGCCCAGGGAACTCGGTGCACTTGATGGGTGATAAAGTAGAATGGAGATGTTCAATGTGCACCAGAAGGCAATCTAATTTTGGGTGAGAAGTGCCAATAAAATAAATTTTATGATGTTAACTGTTACGTAACTCTGCTGGGCATGACATAAACGGTACAGAATAAGGGGTGGACAATGTCTTTGATTTGGCTAGTATACAGTTAATTTTCATGAGAAGCTACGAGTTGCCACAGCCAGGAGAAATAACCCAACCAGCCACTGGGACAGTCAATACCATACTTACAGCATGCCTACTATATAAGGGTAGAGGTAGCCAAGCTGAGGGGCAGGTGATTTTAGCAAGCTGATATGCCTGGTGGCAGAACACAGCAGGATCAGAAAGAACAGTTTCTATCAATAAGAAAAGTGACAAATAGATGCAGATTTGCTGGCAAGAGAGGTACTGATTATGACTGCACCTCCTGTACAGACTACATGTTAATTACCTGTTCTGTGCAAATACTTAGAAACTATGTGAAGTTAATAATGTGAAGTTTAATGTGAAGTTTGAAAACCTAAAGAAGCAGTATGTTGAAATCTAGAATTAAAACTCGAACTCTTCTTCATGATAATGGAGAGACATTTCCCTTCTGCACAAGACTGAACTGAGCAAAACTTTATTACAGACACTCATCACTTTTCTGTAAATGCTGAGGAAATGCTATGGAGAAGAAATTAGGGGAACACCACACACAATGAAACTTTTGTATTAGTTTTATCCTGCCAAGTAACAGAAGACAGAGACAGATAAACTTAGCAAGTTCACTCACATGAAAACAATCCTTCTAAAACACAGAGGCACCAAGAAGAGCATTGACTGGAAAAAAGCCCCTAGATTTCAGCAAATCCTCAAAGAAATTTTACATTTTGGCACTTTTGACAAAATGTGCTGGTTTGTTGTACATTTCTTGAAAAACACTAAAGATGACTTAATTTTTCACATTGCTTACCTGGCTGAGTTCTGCATGCTCTGACAGGACGATCTGGAGGAGGTTCAACCTCCACCTTTTTCCCAGGATCAAAGTCATCAGTTTCTCCTTCAGTGTCACACTGTTCTTTCTCCCTTTTCCTCTTTTTCTCTTCCTAGCATAGCAGGAAGAAGGCAGATTTTAGAAGAACGGGCTTGGACTATGGAACCCCACATACCAAAAGGTAAGAGACAGTGATTTGCCATTTAGAATACTCAATTTATATCTGAGACATAAGTACATACATTTTCCCTCTCACTTTTTCAATTTTCTTCTCAGATCAAAACTAATACTGTCCACCTTTTGCTTCTTTGTATTTAATACACTTCATAACTTACTATCTTTAGTATAATTTAATATACTATCATTACATCACCAGATGCTATATTTTTACTGAACAGAATGTTAAACTCTGAAGCTATTAATATGTAAAACTACATGATAATAAGCTACACCAGTGTGAAGGAAGTTAAATTACTACTCGGTAAGGATCAGTCTGTAGCTCTGTTTTGATCACTGTGTTTTTGTTGTTTGGTGCATTAAACAGGAATCAATGAAGTACACCACAATTTAGGAAGCTTACAAAAGAACCACAAGAAATGCTCTGTAATGATGATGGCAAATAATGATCTTTTCCTGAACTTTAATGCAAAGGCACGCCTGAGTCATTCCGATAATGATTGTAATATTTAATGTCAGTACATAAAGTGTACTTCCATTAACCTTGTTTAGGCTACAGGATTGTTACTTATTTGTTAGCTGCATGTGCATGTGCTAATAATGAAATTCTGGAGGAAAAAAAAAAAACCCACAACAAACCAACATCCAAACAAAACTCTCCTACAATTTAGCAAAGGCAAAATAAACAATCTGATTTGATGCTGCAAGATGTTGTATTAAAGACAGTTGCTTCGTCACATTTCAAGTTCCAGCCATACTCTTAATTGAAACATTTGAAAATGTTTGCAGAAAGAATTTTCCACTATCTGCCCTGTATTCACGAGCTTCTGCATGATCCTCCATGACATATCACTTTCAAGTAATAAAAGCCTAACAAAGAAATTAATTCAAAATGACATATATTACTCACAGACACATACAAAGTAGTACAGAAAAACCGGCATGTGAGAATACTGAAACTACATGACAGACTTAAAAAAAAATCACGAGGTCAGAGAAACATTAGTACACAAAGGAAATATTATTTTATAGTCTCAACTATAAGAATCACAATTACCTTTCTCTTTCTTCTTTCCTCATCATCTAGATGCTTTTCTTTCTCCTTTTCAGACTTTTTTTTCTTTTTTTTCTTTTTTTCTTTATGTCGCTCTCGCTCATGATCTGATCTGTCATCATAGTAACTAGAATCATGCCCTGACCCAGAAAGCTCAGTCACTTCACTTCCTCCAACTTTAAGCACCAGCTTTAAAGGTTTTTCCAAAGGCTTATCAACATAATCTAAAAGTAAAACATTTCATAAATGCATGTGGAGGTGACAGCACACAATAACTGATGCTTCTTCTATTAATACTGTTTAAAAGAATTTGCTGCAGTTTGAAAATACATGCAATACATGTGGAGAGAAAAGCAACTGCTAAGTCTAACAAATCCAAGTTATAAAGGTTGTTCAGCACATTTTACATCATGCTTTTCCACAAACGTGTAATACTAAGGAACTAATTCCTTGGCTTTCCCTGAAAACATCACAAGATGTCTTGTCAGAGTAAGGTGAAACCAAGTATCGCTAAAGCAGTGCAGTTATCAGAATCCATGAACCACGAAGACGCTTGGTCTCAAAACACACCACAAACCAGCGCCCGCGTTCCCCGTTCCCCTCCCGGGGTAGCCTTCGCGTGGATGTGGAAGCCTCCTTCAGGCCACCGCCCGCCTCACTCTTCTCCCTGGCCGCCGTAGCAAAGGCCCCGCCACACGCCATTTTCCTTCGTCCCTCCCCTAGCAGCACCCTCTCGTGTCCGACAATGGGATGGCGCCGGCGGCCTAGCCCTGAGGTGCTCGCCTGCCCCTGGCAAGCCATGCAGACAACGGCCTCTCTCTCCAGACGCTCCATTACGATCCAGCCACGAAGGGATACCAGATCCTGCCGACAGCCACGGAGACGGTGGGAGGAGCAGAGGGCAGACACGTCCCCAAGTACTGATCCCCCTGCTCTGGACCGCCCCCGGTTCTTACCGCTGTACGCAGTGGCAGAGGCCGAGCGCCATTCCGCCTTCTCTGCCTTGTGTTTTTTGTGCTTCTTCCCCATAATAGAACCGACCCCACCAGTCTCAGTCTCCCAGACGCCACCGGAAGCGTTCAGGATGGGAGGACTCCTTCCGCCTGCCGCGAAGGAAGATCCAGGTCAAGGGGGAAAGGTTGGACCTCTCGTCGCCAGCCCGCCTTTTACAAAAAAGGCGGTAGCGGTGTTCGTCAGCTTTTCTTCGTGCTGAAACGGAGTCTTTTTCACTCTTTATGCGGCAGAGGCACAGCCCTCACAGCAGTCAGGGTGCTGAAGAGACAGAGGAGGTGCCTAGTCCTTCCTTTTCCCCGGCGGACCTGTGATCCCCCATCACAGATCGCCGTTCTCGGGGCTGTGTCTGGCGTGAGGTGATTTCTTGTCCCCAGCATGGAGGCCCGCGGGGGGAGGAGCGGACGGCTCGTGCGCGCGAATGCGCTCACGGGTGTGTCCTATGGCTGGCGTCGCCGTCTTCCGAGGGAGGGAATGAAGCGCTGCTCCCCAACATGGGCGGGAGGGAGGGGGCGCAGATGGGATGCGGCGTTTACCCGTGCCGGGAATGACTTCGTGTGCCGATGACATATAACCGTCGCTGAAAGTCTCCTTCTCCTTGGTATCACTTTCCTCATAGGAGCGAGAAGGATGGACGAAGCTGCTGGGGATTTGAAGCAAGCCCTCCTGAACGTGTGTGACAGCGTTCAAATACATGTGGAAGTTCATCAGAAATCAAGCAGGTCTCTTTGATCAGAACTTTATTTGCTGCAACTTGTGTCTGTTGCTTTTTGTCTATGTGCTTTACATCTACAAGAGTGCTCTGCCTTCTCTATACTCTTCCATGAGTTTCCCCACAGGTGTCTTACCCTAAGGTTGAACAAACACATTTCTTTTAGATTCTCCTTGTGCATCATGTGATCCAGTCTCAAAATCAAGTTGGTGGCCATGTTCTGTGCTTGCTCAAGTATACTGTTGTCTCTTGTACAGCAGAGCCCAAAATTGCATGGACTGCTCCAGATGTGGGATCACAAACAGGCAGTAGACAAAAATTCACTGTTTCTAGTGATTGCACTCTTGCTAGCACACCAATAAGATTTTCCATATCTGTATTAAGGGCAAGCTGCTGACTCATTGCCAACTTCCCACCAGTACCCCTGAGTCCTTTTCTATAAATCTGGTCTTCATCAAGTTAGCCTCTGCTCAGTATTGTTGTCTGGGCAGTAGATGGAGGGGTGTAATTTCACATTTACTTGGTAGGTTATGTGAAGTTGAATATTCCTGTCAAAACATACCTCCAACCTGCAAAGGTCCATTGCAATGGCAGCCCTGCTCTAGAATACTTACAGCTCTGCCTGCTTTGATGTTATCCATAAACTCTGCAGTTTCTTTCCATCCTGTTGTCCAGGTTGTAAATGAAGATGTAAACCCAGAGTCGTGCACAATATTGATAACAGTACCCCACCTTTCCCTGACTTACTGGCACCTCTGCTTAGTCTCTGGACTACTTATCAACCCTTTGAGCTGGACAGTCCAGCCACCTCCTTATCTTACCAATATGACTGAATAGATACTGTAGAAGAGTGTGTCCAAATCAAGGTGTAAAATAGCCACTGCTTTCTTTTTGTCAGACTTAAAATGGGAATGCAACACTGAAATTGCAATATTAAGTTAAAGCCTTTCTTAAATCTGAAAATGGTATTTCTTTTCCTGTAGTTTTTCTGTTCTGGAAATCTTATAGCACGTCCTCATCCTGAGGTGTCAGCTCAGGCATGGAAGCATAGCAGAGCTTCCAAGCTGAGCCTACCAAATTCAGTCCAGTAGCTTGGCTATGAGTTTTTCTGGTTTTCCTAGTGAAACACAGATTGCATAACATATTTCCATCCTTGAAATCTTCTAGCTGTGTCATTCCCTGTTGCCTGATATGACTGCAAACAGAGCAGATAGTATTCTTTGGCTTCACAAGATGCACAAATTAATTTTTAATGCACAAGTTAAAAACAAGTATCAAACTCGTTGCTTTTGCAAACAAACTGAATTTGATGGGGTTTTTTTCTGCAGAATGTGGGTTTTGGTTTCTTTGTGTGTGGGTTGGGTTTTTGAGGGTAGTTTATTTTGCTGTGTTTTTTGGGTTTGTTTGGTTGTGGGGTTTTTTGTGTGCATGAAATAGAAGCTACTGGAAAACCATGCAGGCTTAGAATAGAAATGAAGCACTGTGACATTAGTTCAATGCCATAAATAATGCTGTTTCTTTCTTGTTAGTGTGGCCAAGAAAGAAGATATCAGGATGAGTGTCTTGAAGCTACTTAACAGACATAACATTGTGTTTGGAGATTACAAGTGGACAGAGTTTGATGATGGTTTTCTTAACAGCAATGTGCAGTCCGTGTCAATTGTGGATACGGAGCTGAAACTGAAAGACAGACAGGTATTCACAGTCAAGAATATACAGCTCGTTTCATGTGCATATGAACTAGTTGTAATTGAACCAGTGATCCCCTATGGACATAAGCAGGACAAGGTCTATATGACTATGTAGTATCTTTTATTAGGCCAACTGGTATAATCATGAAAATGTGACTAAGTTTTTGGCCCTACACCCATTAGTAAGGTCTGAAACAGAAGTAGTAGGCTTCAAAGCAGAATGCCAGCTAAGAACTCTTAGCTTTCATATATTATAATTAGCCTTGAACGAGATATACGATGTATTAAGTCTTTTTATGTCTATTCTAGCCTATTGACTTGAGCAAAAGCAGTCTTTCTCTTCATATTTTTCATCTAAATGAAGAAGGACCAAGCTCTGAAAACCTGGAAGAAGAGAATGAGGCTATCATTGCAGCTAACCACTGGGTGCTACCAGCAGGTACCCATGTGATATTTCTGGAAGGTCTAAAGCAGTTACAGTGAAAAAATATCTTAGCAAAGCTAAAAAGTGTTTATAGGGTTATCTATTAAAGGTGTTATTTTATATATTGTTTAACTTTGTCCTTTGTCAATGGAACCAATATATTTGGACTTCATGGCTTTGACTGAACTACTACAGATGGTTCCACAACACATTATTTATTTCTGTAATACTTGTGGATGAGTGGAAGTAACTGGTCTTGTGGAATAAAATGTATAGTTATAACCAGAAGCATGCGAATTTTTAAACCTACAAGCTGCATACCAAAATTTTTATTCGGAGACCCACAAGAATGTCATCAGTTTAAACATTCATTTTCCAGAGCTAACTGCTGGCTTCCAGCCCCCAAAATAGTGTTGCTTTTATATTTGGAACAAACTAAAGAGATTTTGAGTTCTAAGAGTGTTTTCTGTAGAGAAGAACAAAGCTTTGCTCCGCAATAGAGTATTGGCCTACCTGTTACTATCTTATGCTTGGGGAAGCTGGATTCTGCAGCTGGAGGGAGAAGTACAGGTGTGAGCTTAACAAAAAGAGGCAGTGATTCTGAGACATTTCTTGCTCCTTCCGTGTTGTGAGAAGCTCAACTATCCATTACATTTCTCTTTGGGAGTAATTCACTCTGATACTTTGACATTATTCCCAGATTATTTTGATTTATAATTACTTATAATGTCTTTTTAGATTTCATTTGCTGAAAGCCAGAAACTAATCCTAGAAATGACTGATACCCAAATCATAACTTTAATTTTTTATGCATTATCCAGCTGGTTTTTTCCATCCTCTACATGTTGATGGAAAAGAAACCCAAAAGTGAGTGATACAATAGGGCTTAGAATCCTCCCTCCTCCCCAGCTTTTCATAGCTCTTTGTCTTGGGGAAATGCAGGTCCATCCTCTGTTGAGGGTAGAAAGAATATTTTTCCTTTCCTGCTAAGAAATTAGAAGATCTATTTATCAAAATTATTTGAGGAAACAGAAGTTGTGAAACTGCTGAATTTGTCTGTTAGAAAGCAGTGTTTGCATTTTGAGAAAATTTTTTTTTCCATTTTAATTGCTCTCATAAATATGTTCTTAATCCTTAATTTTAATTGAGAATAATTTGAAAACTGCTTTATGCTACAGTGGTAGATTACAAGTTTCCAAAGTGATTGTGCAAGTACTAATATTATGCAAAGTGACTATGCAAGTACTAATATATTGCTTTTGCAGCTGAATTCCATGGCCTTTGGGAAAGTCTTATATATGACAGTGAAGTAAAATCACACGTAAGTTGAAAATGAATAACAATTAAAATTGTTTGAGGTGAAGAAAGAGTTGAGATGTAGCTTGTTTGAAGTTTACTGCATCCTATGGAGAAGTTATTCAGAAATCACCGTCTCAAGAAAGAATGAAACAAACCAGATTCATTTTTTATTTGAAGATTCTCTGCATTCGTCAGAGGTTGCAATGATAACTGTCAGTGGTTGTAGAACTTTTTAATTGTGTGATCTGAAGTCTAGTAATTGTAGTGTGAGTAGAAGCCACAAGCGATTCAGTTCTATTGCTCTTATGACAGCACTGATTAAGAAACTTATTGTACTTGTTAAAATAAATGTGCTTCTACCACAAGTTCTGGATACAAAAACCTAATTCATTAGCTTGTCTGTAATACCAGAGATACAGTATTCTCACTTAAGTCTTCATAACCATCTGAAAAAAAAAAAGCAAAACATTCTAGTGTCTGTACTTCTTCACTTACAAGGTAAACATCAATTAACACAAATGTTTGTTCAACTATTTATTGAAATGTTTTCCAGATCACTTATAAAATAAAAAGGCTATTTAATAGACTTACTGATACATTAAATAACTGCAAGTTGATCACTGTTTGTTATAATTATGTGTTGGTAGAAAAAAGGGGTGACTTTTAGTAACTAAAACTACTTAACTTCTGTAGAAGTATGATGAATGTTCATTAATCCATGGAACTGGCTGGGTGTGGTTGGATTCTGCAGACTGAAATGATTGCTGTGAATTTTCAAAATAGTACACTGTCAGTGTAATATTGACAAATATGCCGGAGGAAGTTCAGTTTTTGTGCTGTTGTGTAATTGCTCCATCTTGGGCATGAGATATTGCAGAGATAGTATTGCAGTGTGTTATTAATGCAAATGGATCAAAACCACACTAGAGTTAACAGCAAAAGAAAATAATATGATATTAGACATTATAAGTGAAAATCAACATAGATTCACACCTGAGGTTCATATTGATTTTGTTGGAAGAGTTCTCTACTTCCTAATTCTAAATAATTCTGGAATGAAGCATCAGTATGCAAGTATTTGGGGAATTACTTGCAACTTCCCTTATTTGGAAGGATAACCAGTATACAAATTTCTTGTACTACCTGCTGCAAATGTTTTCGTAGAAAGGAACTGAAATATGACAGGAAATGTTTTGTTTGGTCGGATGACTACAACTAACTGATCAAATGTATAGCTGTACAACATCTAAACAGGAGCTGAAATTTGAGTCTGATTCTCTGTGCTTGAGCAGCTTATATTTAAAAGACACACTAAGTGGAACAATGAAAATTAAAATAATTACACTTCTTTATGACCATTGCATTTATTCATGTAAAAGTTCTGAAACTCCCTTTGTGCCCAATACCTGTTATTCTTTTTCCTGAGGGCAGGAAGGAAATTAATTTCCAACCTTTGCAGAAAGAAAATTTGCCTATGACTAAAAAACATGAGCCCCACCCCTTATTTTTTAAGAGTACACAATAGACATAAGAAGGATATTGCTTCTATTTGTAATTGTATTTGCTGATATGTCTCTAATTTATGTGTCTCTCTTTCTCTTCAATTAGTTGCTTGATTATGTGATGACAACGTTACTATTTTCTGACAAAAATGTTGACAACAACCTGATATCGTGGAACAGAGTTGTTTTGCTACATGGTAAAAATTACCTATCTTAAACCCTAGTAGATTCCTTGGCCGTCTGTTTATACTTTTCTTCTAGAAAAACTTGTATTGCACTTCTGTGTAGTGAAATCTGATGATCCAAAAGCAGCAGAGAATTGTTTCCTCTGTAATACAAATTTAGATGAAATGTAATATCAGAATCAAATCAGAGTTCACATGAACTATGTTTTGCAGGAATTAAAATTCTAAAATATATAATGCACTGTCAATAGTGTTTGGGTTTTTTAATTTTCATTTTAAAGTGATAATGCTTTTTTTTTGTATAAAGCTCAAAAATATGCAGATCCTGAGGACAGTAGGAGCCATATATTAGTTACAGGTCTATTGCAGTATTAAATAATTGTGCTAGTTATGGCTTTATAAAAACTTTTGAGGAAACTGGGAAATCAATCAATGTGTTGTTTTATTAACACTGTGTTCTGTTGCCAGGTACGAAGGCACTACTCTTGCTAATTTAGTTACTACTTTTTCAGTGAAGCTGTAATCTTCAGTTAGTCCTAGCTTTCTGTGGTTATGCCATAAAGGAGATTAACATCAATTGAATCTATTTTCTTGCAAAAGGCAGCTTGTTATTGCTTAATTACAATTTTGTCATCAAGATTGCTATTCAAAAATAAATGCTCATAGTGGAAATGTTTGTTATGAGTGTTGATTATACGGAAGTTATAACTATCAGTTTAGAAGCTGAACGATGTTTTTTGTTAGAAAACTATTATCAGACTGTTAATAATGCATCTATTATATATATTTAATTTTATTAATGAGCTTATTGTGATCACAAAAAAGTTAATACTGGGAAATCTACAGGTGTTGTAGTGCAAAATACATTTATGCTCTAATGGCAGTAATGGCTTTGAATGAAAGTAATCATCTTGTTGATGGCTGCTTAACACCCATACATCAAGTTCCATATGTTCATACTCTGTTTAACTGTGCTTGTACTTGTCTGTTTTGGAGAAAGTCTGTGTGGCTCTTCCATATGGTGTCAAGACAGATCCAGAAGGTTTGTCCCAGAGCGTACTTTCTAGGATGCTCTGAGTTGTCCCAAGGTAGAAATTTTGGGGAAGTAGACAGCTTGATGCGTTTCTGTTTTGCATGTTAAAAGAATGTGTTTCAGGAAGATATATCTTTAAGCATAGCACTAATTTTTAAGAATAGTAATAAGTATGAGCCCTGCTAGAGTGATGCGCTTTGTTTCTGTGGCTGTTGAGTATTTTAACTTTATGGTGTCTGCATACAAACTTACTACATTAATTGAAAATTACATAAATTCAAAGCTCACCTGTAGGACTGTAGTGGAGTAAGCAGCCTTCTCAAAATACCTTGGTGTTCACAATCGTTGTCTGCTGTGTTTTTATTCCACAGTTAGTGCTGTAATGAAACATAGTAATTAAAAAGATGTTACATGTCGTTAACAATCTGATGCATATTCTATGTAATGTATGGACTTGATTTCAAACCAGGGCCTCCTGGAACTGGTAAAACCTCTCTCTGTAAAGCATTGGCTCAGAAGCTGTCAATTCGACTGTCATACAGGTGATTGTTTTTGGAAATCTTTCATTTTAGTTTGCTGTTGTTAATTATTCTTTTTCAGTAGCCCAAAAATATTTAATATTTCATTTCAAGTAATTGGCACCAAGTGCTAATGTTCATTGCTCTTTTACAGTGTACCTGGCTAGCAATAAAATTGATCTGGTACAGAGACTGGTTAGGATATTTTAGTGCCTTTTAAAATGGTGTCCCTGCCAGGCAGGGGGATTGGAACTAGATGATCTTTAAGGTCCCTTCCAACTCTGACGATTCTATGATTCCATGATTTGTGCTCAGGTATGTAAAACAAATTCCAGTGGTGATAAAATAATTTGTTTATGCTGACGTTGTACATCAATGTGTATTAAAGGACACTATTTTATGTTCTGGGTCTTTTATGATCAAAAAAGCTTGTTTTTCATATCATAACCAATTTATTTTGTACTTGGATTGTCTGAATGCCACAGTCTGCAGACAGCAGTCCATATTTCAGACAAGTAATAAGAGTTACAGAATCACAGAATATTAGGGGTTGGAAGGGACCTCTGGAGCCATCTAGTCCAACCCCCCCATCAGAGCAAGTTCACCTAGAGCGTGTTGCACAGGATGGCATCCAGGCAGGTTTTGAATGTCTCCAGAGATGGAGACTCCACTGTCTTGCTAGGCAGCCTGTTCCAGCTCTCCACCACTCTCAAAGTAAAGAAGTTCCTCCTTATGTTTAGATGGAACATGGCTTCAAACTTCATAGCAACTTAACAAATTTATGTATATATATATAAAAATTATATAAAATACTAGGTGAAGCATAAATAATATGTAATTATTGGAGTGATTTGACTCTAGCCCAAGGTGAATTTATGATAATCATGGGCTATATGTGTGGTTGTGATATTTTGTCATAAAGATATGCTTTTCTGTGTGTTCTTGCTATAGTGAACAAAATATTAGATGAACAGAAGAATGAGGCCATTAGCATGGTAACTTACTTAAACTATAGATCTAATGAAGAAACTCTGATAGAAATTTAATATCAAGAACTCTTGTAAGAGACACGTTTCTAGAAATCACAAACTCAAAACAGGAATTATGTTTTGAAAAGTAAATAATTTAAAGTACTAATTCATGGAATTCAAGGTTTGAAATGGATGGAATGAGACTTAACAAATTTAATGATTTCACTATCTTTTATTTACAATATTCCTGATACTTCTTTTTCCCTTCATACTTTAGGTATAGATATGGACAGTTAATTGAAATAAACAGCCATAGTCTTTTCTCCAAATGGTTTTCCGAGGTATGTATTGAAGTAGCTAATTAAGTAGACTTTGTGTTCTGGAAATTACACTATTGAGCATGTTTCTTGAAATAAGCACGTGCACCAAATATTACTCAGAGTAATTAATGTGTTTGAGAACACTTAAATAGAAGTGTTAAATAGAATATATTGGAAGGTTATTTTAAAAAACAAGTGTTTCCATCTTTTAATATGGTAGGGCTTGTTAAGTTGTGTGATAAGGAATACTTAAACATAGGTATATGATGTCTTTTTAGAGTGGCAAGCTTGTAACCAAGATGTTCCAGAAGATCCAAGAATTAATTGATGACAAAGATGCTCTTGTGTTTGTACTGATTGATGAGGTATGATTCTAATAGCATTGATGCACATAAAATTTAGCAGAAAGTGATGAGAGTGAACTGTGCTAATGCTTATTCATAAAAAACAATAAAAGTATATTTACGCTTTTTTGTAAGTTACATAACTTTGTGGAAAAGAATGAATTTTACTTTTGACTACAGCAGATTTGGGAGGAACAGTATGATTTAGCAGGCAGATTCCATCTGAAGATGAAGCAAAACCTTCCTTGGTGGAACTTCCCTTGCTGCTGTGTGTTTACAAGTGAAGTATTAACAGTTGAACTTGATTTCATCTTAAAGGTCTTTTCCAACCTAAACAGTTCTATGATTCTATAATTGTTTTAAACTTCAAAGTAGCATAGATTTGTATTAATTGTGCTCTTATGTATGTTGTAAAGCTCTAAAAAAGCATTATTATTATTCAGTTCATTATCTAGATTCTCTTCAGACTTGCATATATAAGTAACTTAGTAAGTATTAGTCCTTATTAGCTTCATTGTATTGGAGTTCTTGTGGGCAAACTAATTCTAAATTCAGTGTATTCCTTATTCTGTTGTGTCCCACCCCAACTCCCAAAACTCAGTTAAAATGAAAAACATTCTCTCTTCTGCTGTCTAAACAGGAATTTTACTCACTGCACTTTGCTTCCTTGATATTCCTTTCTCCCAGTAAAATCATACTTAACAAGTGATTTTGAAGAAGAAGCTTTAGATACTATGCACAAGGACCTAGAGGTTTATTGTCTGAGTTACTTGCTCGTTGCCAGCATTCCAAATGTGCAATGTTTTTTGGGGTGTTTTTTTCGTTGTTGTTTTGTGTGTTGGTTGGTTTGATTTTTTTGTAGGTAGAAAGCCTTACAGCAGCCCGGAGTGCCTTCAAGGCAGGCACAGAGCCTTCAGATGCTATTCGTGTGGTGAATGCTGTATTGACACAAATAGATCAGATTAAAAGGTAAACTCATAATATTGCAACAGCAAAAGGTAATTGACAATTTCAAGTTTCCTACTAAATCCAAATTCCTCCTTAGAATACTAAATCAGATTGGTTGACGACCTATTCTTTGTTATTGGTGCTAATTGTGAAAAGAAATAGGAGTAATCCAATGAAATATTTTGCATGTAACTGAGTGAACAAGGGAATATATAGATGCTATACTTCCTTTAAAGCTACAGAGGAATGAATACAGGACAGATGATCACGATATCTGCTTTGGGGAGAAAAGAAGATCAATGAAGAATTTATTCATTACAGTTTCTGGATGTCAATCTAAACCAGGCTTGCACAACACATGGCTTAGAAGCAGTCATTAATGGTCCACTTTGCTTGCTGGATTTAGTGCAATATACCATCTCTTGTTTTATTCCTGCCACTTCCCTCCCCTTTTTGGCCATACTTGGCTGTTTTCACAGAAAGAAAGGTGCCCTGGTATTTGGCCCTGCCTTGCAGCTAGTTAAACATAAGTGGCTCATTCATATCTAAAAGTTCACAGACTTTATGATTAAGAAATAGCTATGGTTAAAAATGTTCTTTCTGTATTTCTTAGACCAAGATGTCACTTCTCTTTTAAACTCACTCTAATGTCACCCACAGTTAGAATATGTCCCATTGCCAGGCAAACTTTATACTTTCTACTGAGCTGAAATAGAAACCATGTAGATTAAAGGTTCAGATTTATGAATCTTCATAATCTTATTTTTTGGTGGCAGAAATCCAGCCAGTAGGCTATAGATAGTTAATGTATATAATTTCTAAAACAAAGTTGGAGGAACTATGGACACTTGAGAAACAACTGAAAGAAAGAGACTATATGCATTGAAATAGATTGGTGGTAACTGCCCAAGAGCTTCAGATTATTTAGTGTAATTGCTGACTGACAAGAGTGATGTGACTGCTTATTGCATGAAATTGCTTGAGTCATAAGAAGGAAGATGTCAATTTGCCAGTCCCAAAAGGAGATAATTCTTATATATGTGACCTAAAAATCTGCTTTTATCTTGAAGGTATCCCAATGTAGTTATCCTGACCACTTCAAATATTACGGAGAAAATTGACATGGCCTTTGTAGACAGGGCTGACATAAAGCAGTACATTGGACCTCCATCCACAGCAGCAATATTTAGAATATATCTTTCTTGTTTGGAAGAACTGATGAAGGTAATATTTTGAAAGCAAGGCAGTAAAATGTCACAAATGTCATTAATAACTTTGACATTTTAATCATACATCCTAAATAACAAAAATGCACAGATTCATAATTCCACTCTTACTGTAGAATTTAATTTTGTATGTATTTAAGTTTTTCATATAACAGTGTATATATAACTATTCTTTCTAGTGTCAAATAATATATCCTCGACAGCAGCTCCTGACTCTCAGAGAGCTAGAGATGATAGGCTTCGTAGAAAATAACGTGTCAAGATTAAGCCTTGTATTAAAAGAGATCTCAAGGTAAGGTTCTGCAATTCTACATTTAGTTATCTATGTGATGAGTTGTGCAATTATGTCTGAAAGTATTTGAATTTCTAAACAGCTAGAGTTCTGAAACATCTCATTTTATTTTTGTTAATGTTAGTACAAAACTTTTCAGGGGACAAAAGGTGGAAGCAATCAGGATTTGCCAAGATTTCTTAGTCTCAGGTCTGGCTTGGCTTAGTACTGCTCCTGGTTTCTGCTTTGCCCTTAGAAGTCCTACTGGCAAATTACTGACTGGATTAGCAAGGTGCCTTAGGTTTCAGTGGATATTGTGAATAACAATGTTATTCAAAGTATCAAGCAATACTTTTTTCCAAAGTGCTGGTCCTTGTGTAACAAAATAAAATAATATGAAGTCAGTGAAGTGTGTTTTCTTTCTGTGCCTGAAGTATGCAGTTTTAACCAACGAGGATGGGAGTAAAAACAACTAAGTTTTTCTAGGCATAAAGATTTGAATTCTACATAAACAGAGTAATACTAGGAGGATACAAAAGTATATATCAAGTAGGTGAGGTAAAGGAAGCCATGTGTAAATCATGTGAAGAAAGGGGATAAACAGTAGCCGTGAGGTCCAGCTTTCAAAAGAAGTTTTTCAAGTCCTTCCATGTGTGGATTGGAGGTTATATCTATACCATATCCTTTCAGTGTAGGTATTCCATCAAATTCATGAGATATGTCACAGTGATGTGAAGGGCGTGAGGTAAACTTTGGCAGGCAAATATGAAATGTGATAGATATTTCTCTATGTACCCTTTCTTGCTTTTGTGTACTATATAGCCTCGTATAGGCTGAAGTTGTCTGTTCCCTCCCTGCTTCTGCTAAAAGTGCTGCAGCTGACCCGCTGAATTGTGATTTGAGTTGTTTTAGAGCAGCATATGGGAGAAACACCAAAAAAAGCCCAAAAGCCAAACAAACAATAAAAAAACCCAGAAAGGTCTGATTTTAGGAGTGCATATTAACATTTAAGCAGCACTTATCTCTGTTTACTGTAGAAGAAGTGAAGGTCTCAGTGGCCGAGTCCTGAGAAAACTTCCTTTCCTAGCGCATGCACTTTATATTCAAGTAAGTTTGTTCTATCTATTATATTTTTAATTTGGTTTTGATACTGATGGGAGGCATTTGGACACTGATTAAAGTAAAAGATTGAGCCTAAGCCCCCATATTAATCTAAATTGCAGTTTCTGCATCTTTGTAGACTGACACAATGTTGTGCTACCCTTAATTTAAAATGTGATTGAAGAAGATGGCTGGTATTGACCTGTCCAACAGCATTCTACTTTTAATTAAATGTTGTGATACAGCATTGATATTGGTTCTCTGATATTTTCTTGTTGAAAGAAAACCCTCTGCCACTTTATAAATTATGTTGATTTGTTAAAGACCTTTTTTTGATACAAATTCACAGTAACAGTGATTGACAGAAGGCTTTGCATAGCTTGACTTTACTATGCTAACAGGTTTTAAATAAACTTGCAGTTTTACTTTTTCTAGCATTTTGAAAATTTTGGCATGAAAGTCAAATATTTCTCTTTTAAGTGTTATGATTTGTATGTAAAATATGTATGTCTGTTACTGTAGTGTGTCTAACAAAATGTTCTCTTGTTTTCAGTCCCCCAGTGTTACAATGACAACATTTCTTCAGGCCCTTTCACTTGCAGTAGACAAACAATTTGAAGAAAGAAAGAAACTTGCAGACTGTGTGTGATAGTCTACTGTTTTATAGTTGTCTGTATTGTCAACACTGAAAACTACACGTTTCATATGAATTATGCAGCTTTTGTGCATCTGTAGAATAGATTGTCAACGTCTTAAAAAAAAACCTGGAATGCCTAATTTAATTTTTCAAAACATTGATTAATAAACAATTAAGACATTTTACAGCATATTTTTCAAAAGCTTTGTTTCAGATGACAGTAAGAGGATTGTAAGAAATTCTTGCTAGAATTCAGCTTTCATCTTTTGCAGTTATTAAAAGTGGGTAGACTTCTGTTCATTGTTTCTTAATCACTAACTTTATCTATGCATCAGGTTTTATACTTCTGATTTCTTTTATATTTTTAATAGCAATAGAAATGCAGTCTTTGGACCTGATAGGTTCTGCCACAAATGCATTGTTTGTTACTGCTTCTGAAATAACAAGCATGAAACTGGGAAGGATTTAAAGTTCTCAGCGATGGTCCAGACATTTTATACTGACATCTCTTTCTCTTGAAATTTAATATCAAGTAATACTTTTTTTTTTATTATTACAGCAGATTCTAAAGTTTAAAATCAAGAGATCTCTTAATTGTATTTTGTAATACTACGGTTTTGGGTTGTTGCAAGGACATGAGCCAGGGTGGACCATATTTTCTTACTGAAGAGTAACCACAACATATAAAAAAGGATCTTTAAAATACATGGAGTTTGGTCTGGTTTTGTTTTGTGTTATAAATGTGACATAAAAGTTACAAATTTGTGGAGAAAAATATTTTGTAGTGCAAACCCCAGGAAACTTATGCATCAGGTTCCTAAAGGAAGTCAACTTATATATGGCAAATAGATATCCTATATAATACTGGTGATAAACCTGACAACTCTTCTTTTTCTTTTATATTTAGAAGTATTTTATCTGCATTCAGCTGAAAGAATGAAATGTTAGAGGAGTTTCCAGGTTAGAAGTTAATTTTTTCTGAAATGAAGATAATAGTGAGTTGTAAGTTGATGATACCTAGTTAAAGCATGCCTCCTAGATGTTTGTATTAGAAATACATTTTGTTACTTTATTGGTTGTATCTTTTAAAACAATCTTATACATTCACGAGAAGAAAGGTTTTGTCATGAGTTATTTTTATTGAACTTGTCAAACACTAGTAAATTTTTATCATGGCATCTATATTTAGGTAAAGAGAGCCTCTTTAACTGTCTAGGTGTTTGTTCATTTATTGCTTTTAAAAATATTAAATATTATTCCCTAGGCACACCCCCAAAAAAGAAGGGGTATGTGCAGGAGAAGATTGTACCAAATTCAGTAATTTGCAATTGTGTATTTTTTTTTCTACAATCATTGTTTAAATTCTGAAGACTTTGAAGAGAATCACCTTGAAACAGGTTGCATTTTCTTTAGAGGAAAATATTTTCTTCTCCTTTTGTTGAAGATTTTTTACTTTATATCCAACAGTAAAAAATAAATGAAACTAAACAACATAAAATGCAGAGCCTTACTACAATCTAGGGATTAGGCCATTCAGCTGGAAGTGGGTGCTTAGGAGGTTTTAGATTGAAGTGCTTCTATGCTGTATTTAATGTCCATCTACTCTGCACCTTTTCAGCAGAACAAAAACAGATGGTGTCCTGGTTTGAGTTAGAACAGAACTATTTCTGTTCAATGATTTCATTTTTTAAAGTATTCCATCCCATATACATCATATTCAATGTGCCTGGGGGCCCATCCCCTTACTGGATCGCTCTGCATCAGGCACTTAGGAGGACACCTAGGATCCTGCGGGCAGGCTTTAGGACCTTGCGTCAAGGGAGACAGGGGAACGCTGTTCGTACTGTGCTGTGCGGACAGAGGAGGACGTGCGCCCGGGTGTCAGGGGTTTTGGAGCCTGTTGCTGGAGCCTGCCAGAGCTTCAGTGGTGACGCAGTTTGGGTTCTGTATATCTTTATATATTTCATCTGACTTTGTTATTATTGTTATTAAAGTAGTTTTAGTTTTTACTTTCCAATCCAGAAGCCTCTCTGCCCTTATTATCCCCTATCTCTTCCGGTTGGGGGGGAAAAAAGGGGAGGGGGGCGGGTAATAAGGAGCATTCTGCCGTGGGTTGGGGTCAGCAAAGCCTCCAACCACGACAATTTTGGCGCCCAGCCGTAGGGCAGGTTATAATTCTGATTAATTGCCCCAAATCAAATTCCAGTTCATGTGATTGAAAAAGTTTCAGATTTTTTTTTCTTTTGTGAGAGTCTTTAAGGATTGGAAGTTAAAACAAACTACACAATGATGGAGTGGCTGAGAGCAATATTGCTCCAGCTCCTGGTACAGTCAATTCTTGACAGAATCCAGGGGTGGTATTTTTTGATATTTCCTACCCACTTTAGCTTCTTCGGGTGGGGTTTGCTTCTCCTGGCCATTTATCTTAAATATATATGTCGCGTATGCTGTGCACTAGTTGCCATTGTGCTATTTGGTTTGGTCCGTGCTCACATTGCACTTCTGTGGGTGAGGGGCGTGTTTCGCAACTTTGGGGGTTACCTCACGGATTTGGCTGTTAACATTACTTTCGGGTTATCTTTGGGCTGCCTTACTTTACTCAATAGCTTGAATAAACTCGATTCAGAGGTTCCATTCAATGTTGGGGATTCCATATACAGTTATACAGAAAATATCACTCTGCCTTCACCATTAACATTATTGGCAGTCAATTTTGTGTCCATTGGCCTGAATCTCATTCTCCGGGGGGACCGGTGCAGACGCACGGTTCAGGCAATTTCTTTGTCCTCCCCCTCTACCACAACCGCAACAGCCACCCCTACAGCTGAGAGTGGTACAGTCCAAGCAGCCAGGGCGGCAAGCGGAGGAAAAACGGCAGCGCCATCCACTCCTCCCTCTCCCGGTTCCACAACAACTCCATCAGCCCCTGTGATTATTCCTGCCCAGCCTATAGAAATGCAAGTTGCTCCTGTGAAGGCACGTAAAGCCCCATATGCAGCAAAAACTGAAACCTCTCGCTAAAGATGCAGAGGCTAATTCTCCTGTCACTGGGAGAAAGCACCTGACAAAAACAGATCGCCCAGTGCTATTAGCTGCATCAGACGATGATGGAGCAGGCTACTCTGCACCAAGCTCACCTGGGGAAGGTCCATCTACTAAAGCAGACTCACAGAGGGCAAGTCCCTCTAGGTGAGGCTTAAGGGGGGCAAGTTCTTCCAGGGCAAGCCAGTCAGATGGAGAAGTTATGGCCAGACCTTTATCTATGAAGGAGTTACGAAATGTGAGGAAGGACTTTGCCTGTTGTGATCATGAATCACTTATGACCTGGCTTACCCGATGCTGGGATAGTGGAGCTGATTCTATTGATCTCGATGGTAGAGAGGCCAGACAGCTTGAATCCCTGTCCGAAGATGGAGGCATAGATAAAGCCATTGCGAGAAGTGCCAACAATTGCAGCCTCTGGAAGCGACTTTTGTCAGCTGTAAGGGAGAGGTATCCCTATAGAGATGACATTGAATGTCGCCCAAGTAAATGGAGCACCATGGGAAAAGGTATCCAGTACCTAAGAGAACTGGCTGTGCGAGAGATAATTTATGGTGGCGGGCGAGTAGTGAGCCCTGATGCAGCACCATGCACACAACCAATGCTTCAAAAATTTGTGCAAAATGCACCATTGGTATATTCCCATACATTGTCAACAATGATTTGGGGAAGAGATGGTGAGACACCATCTGTGATGGAGGTGGATAATAGGGTACGGCAGTATGAGGATAGCATTTCTGGTCCCCTACAAGCTCGTGTATCAGCCCTGGAGGAAATAACTCGAAGAACTAATGAATCAGTTGAAAAACTGGTTGATAAATTGGAGAGGAGGGAGAGAAGATTCTCTTCTCCTGAGTGGGCTCGTGTTGAAGCCATTGAGAGGAAACGCACTCCTGTGAGACCAGTTAGGCAGCAACAGTACGTGCCACAACGTACTCTATGGTCTCTCCTTCAAGAGTTTGGAGAGAGCATGAGTAGATGGGACGGAAAGCCTACCCCTGCATTAAGAGCATGAGTGCGTCAGTTGCAAGGTGAAAGCCAGGGGAGACAAAATTTCGGATGGAGAAATGCTGTGCTCAAAATTCATGGTCCTCAAACGTAAATAGAGGAAATGATAATGTAGTCCACATGGTCCACATGAACCCTGTGAATTCAGTGAACCCAGTTGCTAATGCTGGGTACTACCCTCAGAATTAGAGGGGCGCTGCCTTCAGCCAGGTGGAGGATAGGGATAACAGTGTCTATTGGAATGTGTGGATTTGATGGCCTGGCATGTTGTGATGGTTTGGACCTGGCTTTCTGCCAAATGCTCAAACCCACAGTGTAAGCTTCCTTCCCTCCCTCCCTTCCTTCTCAGAGTAATGAAAAAAACTATAGAACAATTAAAGAGTCAAAAATAATTCAAATTATATTAGAGATTAATACATTTATCTATANAATTATATTAGAGACATTTATCTATATAATACCATATACCAAGAAATACCATACCCAAACAAAAAGGAGAGGGAACCCCCAAAACAACCCCCGGGGAAGGGAAAGGGAAAGGGAAAGGGAAAGGGAAAGGGAAGAAGGGGCAAGGGGTTAAAAAAAAAAACAAACCAAACAGCAAAGAGGAAAAACCGAAACAGATATGTAAGTTTTAAGAAAATAAATCTCACAACTATTCTCAAAGTTCAGGAACCGCTGCTCCCAAGGCCTACAAGGCCTCTCTCCCCAACACGGGCAGAACCAATAGCAGAGAACCTGCGCCTCTGTCCACTGGAAGGAAGAAGAGCAAGCAGGCTTCTGCTCTTCTTATTTATACTCCTAGTTACGTGAAAGTGCATGGAATACTGGGAACTTCTGACCACTTCCCTGGTTACAAGCTGGTTACAAGCAGGCTACCAGGGAAGTGGCCTGGGCAAAACCATTACATTATCCACCCCTTATTCCATACAATTTCCACGTAACACTTATATTCTGCGCTTGCTTATTTCCCACGCATCATTGAGTTTTTTCACTGTGTCATTCAGAACACTGGGCAGAAATCGTGTCGCATCAACACCCGCCATGGGTCTTCACGATGCTTTGGTTTAATTAAACAGTCGAATTCTTGGCTCTTTGGTCACGACTACAGTTCTGGTTAGGCTCCTGGGTTTCGGCACCATTCACTTGTCTGGGCTGCCTTGTTATCGAACAAGTCTTTCGATGACTGGGTGACTGTCCTGTAAAATACAGCTTAAAACACAGAATTAATTTTTCCCCAAAGAGGAAAAAGCACACACTTCCCTTGAGGCACACACTGTACCTTACTATCCTTCCTCATCACCCACCAGCTGTATCCTGGCCCTTGAGCGAAGACAACCCCACGAATGGGTTTGTCTTGACCCGAGGTAGGAGTGACCCAAACGGCCCTACCCAGCATGCCCCTCAGGTGAACCACTGGAACCTTGTCTCCATCCACTGTGTGGAGAGATTCTGCTTGGGCAGGACCAGCCTCTGGTGTTGACGAGCCAGGTGGCCTTGGCTAAGTGTTTATTTTAGAGTTCCTCCACCTAGCGGCCTCAAAGTGGTTTTTAATAACTCGTTACACCGTTCCACCTTTCCAGAGGCTGGTGCATGGTATGGAATGTGGTATACCCACTCAATACCATGTTCTTGTGCCCAAGTGGCCACTAGTTTGTTTTTAAAATGAGTTCCATTATCCGACTCTATGCGTTCTGGGGTGCCATGTCTCCACAGGACCTGTCTTTCGAGACCTAGAATGGTATTGTGGGCCGTTGCATGGGATACTGAGTAGGTTTCCAACCACCCAGTAGTTGCTTCCACCGTGGTAAGCACGTAGCGTTTACCTTGGCGGGTCTGTGGCAATGTAATATAATCAATTTGCCATGCTTCCCCGTATTTATATTTGTCCCACCGTCCACCATACCACAGGGGCTTTAACCTCTTTGCTTGCTTAATAGCAGCACAGGTTTCACAACCATGGATAACCTGGGAAATAGTGTCTAGGGTTAAATCCACCCCTCGGTCTCGTGCCCATCTATAAGGGGCATCTCGGCCCTAATGGCCCAAAGAATTATGGGCCCATCGAGCTAGGAACAATTCTCCTTTTTGCTGCCAATCTAGGTGAACTTGGGATATTTCAATTTGTGCAGCTCGGTCTGCTTGTTTATTATTAGCATGTTCCTCATTGGCTCAACTCTTGGGCACATGGGCATCCACATGTTGGACTCTCACATTCAGTTTCTTTATTCTAGAAGTGATATCCTGCCATAAATCAGCAGCCCAAATGAGTTTTCCTCTACACCTCCAGTTCATTTCCTTCCATCGGTCCTGGCAGAAGGCAGGGCCCATCTATTGCTCTTGGTCAGAGCTGTCGCTGTCAGATTTTTGGTTTGACTTATCAATGGCTTTCTTATCCTTCNGTCTGCTTGTTTATTATTAGCATGTTCCTCATTGGCTCAACTCTTGGGCACATGGGCATCCACATGTTGGACTCTCACATTCAGTTTCTTTATTCTAGAAGTGATATCCTGCCATAAATCAGCAGCCCAAATGAGTTTTCCTCTACACCTCCAGTTCATTTCCTTCCATCGGTCCTGGCAGAAGGCAGGGCCCCTCTATTGCTCTTGGTCAGAGCTGTCGCTGTCAGATTTTTGGTTTGACTTATCAATGGCTTTCTTATCCTTCCAGAAGCAGACTTCTTTCTTTTTGCATTTTGATGATTTCAATTCTTCCTTGTGGTCATTTACCTCAATCACATGGACAATTTTCTTATTGTTTTCCTTCCGTTTTAACTTTTTCATTCTAGCTTCCAGTTTGGAAGTGGGTTCACCATCCCACTTGCTCATGTTTTCTCTCTTGCTGCGCAGATAACACCACAGTTGATAACATGATTCTTGCTGGGGACTTTCTCCCCTTCTACGCCTTAAGGGAGGAGATTGTGGACAAGGTCTAAATCGTCTTATTGGTCTGTCTCTGTAGTTTCCATAGTTATCTTTGTACCAGACCTTGGAGGAGTTTTCCAAATTTTCGCCTATGTTCTGTATCCAAGCACACATGGTGTCCACGCTCGGTTCATCCATCTTTGGATGATATACTGCTATTAAGCAGTTGGCATACTGTGCAGGGGCACCTTTAATTATTTTTTTCCACATCGGCTCAGTACAGGGCATCCTCTCTGGTTCCAAGCAATCATAATAGTCTGGGTCACAATACATGAGTTCCAACATAGCCATTTCTTGCAGATGCTGGACTCCTTCTTCTGCAGTCGTCCACCTTCTCCAGGAATTCATTAAATATTCTCTAAATGGGTACCTTTTCCTCACTGCACAGAGAATCCGAAGCCAGAGACAGAGATTACCTGTCTCTTTTGCAATTGCATGCTCGATTTCTTGGTCTTGAGCGAGGGAACCCAATTGTTGCACTTCTTGACCTTCCAATAGGTGACTTCTGGCTCCATTATCCCAGCACCGTACCAGCCAGGTGAGAACTCCTTCACCAGGCCGACGGCTGCTCTGCTGGGGTCACTGTTCTCAATGCTTCACTCGTTCACACGACCTCCACTCCAGAGTAGGAACTCCTCCTACATGGGACCGTTTCCACTTCCCTTCTGTGGACTCTACTCGGATCCGCCTCCACCATGTGACAGATGCAGAGAGAGAGATAGGGTGGAGGCGGATCTAGGAAAGAACAAGAAAAGAAGCCATCTGCCAGATGGCCAGACCAGAAATGGTGAGAGACCTATGGGCCTTTCTAGGAATGACAGGTTGGTGCCCTCTGTGGATATACCAATACGGGATACTTGCAAAACCTTTGTATGACTTACTGAAAGAAACCAAAAGCATCCTAGTTTCCACTCCTGAGGCAGAAACAGCCTTTAAAAGATTGAAAGAGGAACTTATGAAGGCCCCAGAATTGGGCCTGCCTGATGTAAGAAAACCATTCCGGCTGTTCCCTAATGAACGACAGGGTATGGCCCTAGGGGTTTTGGCACAGCAATTGGGACCATACAAAAGAGCTGTAGCTTATTTCTTCAAACAGTTGGACAAAGTAAGCAAAGGATGGCCCACTTGCTTGAAAGCAGTAGCTGCAGTGATTATGAATATAGAAGAAGCTAGAAAACTCACACTGGCCTAGAAAATGACTGTGTTGGTATCCCACACTGTATCAGCAGTGCTAGGACAGAAGTGTAGGGTTTCTGGAGGAAAATGGACGTATAGTGGACATACTGTGAGCAATCCTGGACATTGTCTAACAGGATTCTGTTCCCATGTGAAAGCATGCTTTTTGGGACACTGTTATTATGATAAAGCATACAACCTTGGACTCTTTACTGTGTGAAAGTATGCTGGGGGAGCATACTCAAGGACAGCGTGTTTGTGCAGTAGCAAAACAAGGAGATTAACGGCCTTGCCACCTGCAACAACAAGAACCTGACAGGAGGAGTCAGAGGTGGAGATTGATGCCTTGTGGACAGTAGGTCTTAGCAAATCATATGTAATGTCTGGCACGTAGACAATGCATGCAACCAATTGTAGTTTGAGCTATCGTGTGGCCCGTATGTAGAAAATGTATTTAAGTAGAGTATGTGTTTAATAAAATCGACTTCTTGCCGAATTCACATTGAATCATGTGCAGAGTCCGGGACTTCCGTGTCCAACACAGAAGGGTGGCCATTGGTTGTCACCTTCTGGATTTCTGAAATACTAGGCGATCTTAGCCAAATCAGATGATGTAACCACTCAAGTGACTAACATTGTCAATCCAGCTTCATTCTTGGAGGGAAGAATTCCAGCAGAACCAATTAAGCACGACTGCCTAGAGACCATAGAAGCAGTGTACTCTAGTCGCGTGGATCTCAAAGAAGAACCATTCAAAGACCCAGACAACTGGTTTTCCAATGGTAGCAGCTTTGTAAAGCAAGACGTAAGGATGGCTGGCTATGCAGTAACCACAACAGAACAGGTAATTGAATCTAACCCTCTGCCTGCAGGAACTTCAGCATAAAAAGCAGAATTGAGAGCTCTTACCTGAGCTCTCGAATTGGCAGAAGGTATGGGAATTAATATTTGGACAGTCTCTAAGTATGCCTTCTCCGTTGTACACACCCATGGAGCAATTTGGAAAGAAAGAGGACTATTGACTGCCCAAGGGAAAGCCATGAAACATGCAGAAGAAATTCTACAATTGCTAGAAGCAGTCCAACTCCCAGAGCAAGTGGCCATAATGCATTGCAAGGGGCACCTAAAAGGTAACACCATTTCAGAAATAGGTAATAGAAAAACTGATGCGGAAAGTAAACTAGCTGCTGCAAGGACTAGAGAGATGACTATAACAGCTCTAGTGCAACGTGAGCTAGATACCAACTTTCAACCAAATTATCAGGAATCAGATCACAGGTGGATTCAAAGAAATAAAGGTAAGCTGTTAGACAATGGATGGGGTCAATTAGAAACAGGACAGCTAATAATACCAGGGAAATTGATGTGGCAATTTGTAAAAACAGAACATGAAAAGGCCCATCGGAGTTTAGATCCACTCTACCAATATTTAGAAATTAGAATAACAGGGCCAAAACTGTTCACCACAATAAAACAAGTCACATCTCAATGTGAACGATGCCTGAAGAACAATCCAAATACAGGAACCAAAATACAACAAGGGGCAATAAACAGGGGGAAATTCCTGGGTGAAGTTTGGCAAATTGATTTCTCTGAACTCCCAAGAAAAGGGGGGTATATGATGCGAGGGAGCTCTGGAGTCAATGACACATCCTCATGGAGGTACAGTCAAAGCTCACTTTATTGTCAGATTATACAGCTTATATAGGGTTTAACAGGGTACACGCTCATCAAACTTTATTCTAATTGGTTTATAGCAAGTGTTCACATGAAAGCTCTCTCTATCTGATTCACTCAAGCTGGGTGTTCACACGCCCCCATTGTTATGGTTTGGGTAAAAATATTCTGATTTCAGTTAGAACAGAATTAATTCTGTTCAGTGACTGTATTTTCTAAAAGATATTCTGTACCATGTACATGGTTATTCGGATACCTGCTAAGCTGGACTGTCCCTTTAAGAAACCTGAGACTCCTGAATCCCAAGGTGTCATCCCCCCCCACAAAGCGGAAGCCAGGGGAATTCTGGGAGTGTGCTGGAACCACGAGGAGGGTGTGCTGAGGGTCTCTCTCTCTCTGCTGGAACCTGGGTGCTGCTGGACGCTGTCTGTGCTAACTGGTGACTACATGAAGCTGCTTGGACTGGGACTGCTGCCTTTGCTGGAAGCTAACTGCTGCCCACGTGAAGCTGCTTGGACTGGGAGCTGACACCGGGACTAGAAGCTGGCACCGGGACGGTTCAGTAGTTTTGGGTCCTGTATATGTTTATATTTGTTTCATTTATATTTGTTGTTATTATTAAAGCAGTTTTTAGTTTTTAACTTCCAATCTAGAAATCTCTTTTTTATGCTGTGCATTGAGAGGTTCAGTTATAAGCCTCTCTAACCACCACATCCATCTTGCAGTCAACAACATCCTGCTTCATGTCCTCCTTTCTTTTTTATCAGTTACTAACTTCTTCTTTCTTATTGTTCAAGGACACACTGTCCTTGCTATCTGGCACGTAGGCTGGATTCTAGCACGTAGGCTGGACACTGTCCTTGCTATCTGGCACGTAGGCTGGATTGTGCAAACAGGCCTGTATTAACAAATCATGTCCACTATCTGCTAAGATATTCTCAACAATTCCCCCTTTTTCTTTTTGCACAATCCAGGTTTGAGATACGACTTGTTCCAGACCCTTTCGGATGGAGGACAACACACAACTCATAATGATCAAATCCTATTAGCAACGTGATAACAATTCGTCCTGCTTCTATTACAAATGACTTCAGCCACCCAGTGATGCCCCAACACGCTAACCAACTCCCAATGGGGTCGTCTCTCTCTTTCAGGGCATGTAACCCATTTTGTAACTGCCTTAACCGCTTGTGGATAGAAACTGAGTGGTCCGAAAAGTTCATACAACACATTCCTTCAAACTCTTCGCAAGCATGTCCTTGTGCTAAAAGCAAGAAATCAATCGCAGCTCGATTTTGAAGCACGGCACTAACGTCAGCTGAAAGCTCATCTAGCATTATTGATGTTAAGTTTAATTCCTTTCTGGCCCAGCAAGCTAATCTTTTCAACGTTGCTAAACTTTTAGCCGCAGCTACTCCCAGAGTAAAGAATGAGGCTAACCAAATCATGCCATGAGTCCAAAATTCAATGTCGCTTTTGTCATCGCCTTGCAATTCATGTATACTGCGTTTTGACCAATTACTGTTTTTAATTCTTTTGGCTATGCTCAACAATTGATGCAAATTTGGGTGGAACAGAGTAAGTTTTCCTAAATAACAGGGTCCCCCATGTGGGCTAGCAGGGACCCCATTCCATGCCCTGTCTCCACATATTAGAAATATTGCATCTGGTAGTCGCCGAGGAGATTTTCCTGTGAGATTACACTTCGTATAAATTTCTTCAGGCTTGGGTCTAAAATCGTTTGTAGGGTTAATGGAAGCCCAATACTGCATATTCGTATTTAAGAGCTCAATTGTAGGTGGTTCAAACATCATCCACCCTCCGGAAGTATTGGTGGAACCTAACAAGTCTAGTTCTTCCGGAGGTCCTACTGTAACGTTAAGGACTTCTATAATCATTGATTGCCAGCAGGTGTCAAGCTGCCTTGGCAAGATGCCTGGGCCATCGCATTCTTGCATCATTACCATTTGGTTTAAGAGAGTTTCATTGCTAATCAAGCCTCTAAATGCTAGGGATTCCCACTGCGGAACTCCGATGAGGCAGGTAAGAAAGGGGTCTCCTGGCGTAGCTAGGCTCAGACACATAGAGTCTTGGCTCGTCAAGTTTGCTAAGGTAACCCACATATTTTGCCTTTTTTGCACACTGGTCAACAAGCAGTTAGTTAGGCCTGCTCTGATCGCACCGAGCATGACGACCCACATTGCCCACATTGTGCACTTATGATCCTAAACTTGCGAGCCTGCTTCAGCTGTCACAATGCTTGTTTTAATGAAAAAATATTTTGGGCTAAAATAAATGTTTGCAAATCTCCAAAATCTATTATTTCGACGTCTGGCTTTTGATATATTACCCTTGCGGCGTTGCAAAATGCCTCAAAATTTCTCTCATAACATTGATTACATAAACTTCCCTGTCTACCAACGCTAAAGCTTCCTCTATTAAAATGATTAGCACAAGCTCCACACTCAAGCAATAATCTAAGCTCTCCTGTTCTACAATTGGCACACCGGCGATTCTTAAAAGCGTAAATGTCCTTGTTCAACTCCCACACTCCACCAGGTCCTTTGCGATCCAGGATATTTCTGGTGATGGTGTCAGGTGAAACTTGGTACAACCCTGGGATTCCTGTGGCTTTTGCTACCTGTCTTGATAATTCGGTAACTACTCATCGTCTTCGCTGGTGGGAGCAGTCGGCTTCCCAGCAACTGCAGGACGCGTCCATTTACTTGGCACCCATAGTGGTCCACGATCTGTGGAGACACAACTGTAACCCCTTGTCGTGGTTAGAGGGGCTTGCGGACCCCAACCCACGGCAGAAATTTCCTTATTTCCCCTTCCCCCCAAGCGGAAGAGATAGGGGACAATAAGGGCAGAGAGGCTTCTGGATTGGAAAGTAAAAACTAAAACTACTTTAATAATAGTAACAATAATAAATGAAACATATATGAACATATACAGGACCCAAACACCAAAACCAGCTCCCCCTCTCTATGATAATTACGACACCAGCTGAAATTGCAAACATCCGTGCTGTAAACCTCCCAGTGCCATCTCCAGCACTCAGTCCATTTCACGTGTGCAGCTCCCCGCTCTCCCAGCACATGTTCCCCAGCTAGCCCCAGCAAACCCACCAAGTTCCCTTCTCCAGCACAGACAGACTCCCGCACAGCACAGGTCCCAGCACCCTCTAAATCCCAGCCCAGCACTAACCCAGCCCCTCACCCAGGGTCCCAAAAGCCTCCTGTTTCCGATTTCCCCCTGGGGGGCAGGGTTCCTCCTGACTGAGCTTCCTGGGATTCAGGAATTTCAGGTTTCTTAAAGGGGCAGTTCCGCTTAGCAGGTATCCCTGGCAAGGCAGGGAGGAGAAAGCTGATACTGAATATCATGTCTATGGGATGGAATACCTTTTAGAAAATAAAGTAACTGAACAGAATTAATTCTGTTCTACCCAAACCAGGACATTTTTACCCAAACCATAACACCCCTGCCAGTAAATAACGAAGGACTTGGACCTTCCCATTCTCCCATCTGTGGGTTTTTATATCGTATCCTAATCTCTAGCTTTGCTTGCAACTTTACCTTACTGTTGTGTATCACCACAGGGGGCTGCTCTGCATCTGCAGCTAAACTAAGGAAGTTTAAAGTAAATAACACCTTACTTAATCTAATGACCAGATCCATATTATCTGGGTCTTTCTGTTTCCCTAAATAATCCTTAAGCATTTTATTAGCTCTTTCTACTATAGCTTGCCCTGTGGACACATGTGGTATATCACTGATATGCTTGACCCCCCATTTCTGCAAAAAACCTTGCAACCTTGCCACCCACATAGGCAGGCCTATTGTCTGTCTTTATGGTCTTAGGAACACCCATAATTGCAAAGCATACTGTCAGGTGTCTTATAACTTGTAATGCCCGTTCTCCAGCCTGAGCTGTAGCCCACACAAATTTTGAAAAGGTATCGATAGTCACATGTATGTATTTCAATCTGCCAAATTCAGGCACATGGGTTACATCCATTTGCCATAGCTCACAGGCCTGTATCCCTCTTGGGTTCACTCCTAACCCCAAGCCCACTCCATATTGACTACATTGGGAGCATGCTTTAATGATACCCTGGGCATCTACCCAGGAGATGTCAAAGTGTCTCTTTAGCACTTTTGCCACCTGATGGAACAGTGCATGACTCTCCCTGGCCATGGCAAAGGAGTCAACAGGCCCTGACATGGTGAGGCTGACTAGGGAATCTGCCATTGCATTCCCTTTTGTTAGTCCTAATTTATTATGATGGCTTCTGATTTGGATAATGTAGCAAGCTTCTGTCTTCAGCTGGAACAATTGTCGAACTTGTAAGAACAGCTGCTCCAGTCGTGGGTTTTTTGGTGATTTAATCAATGCTTCTTCTATTCTCTGCACCACTCCCACGGCATATTGTGAGTCTGACACCACGTTGAGTGGGCTGTCTTTCCGTGTGACTAGTGCCCAGGCTATGGCAGCGAGCTCCAAAGTATGTATGCTATCCTTTGCCTCCCCATGTATCAGGTGCTTCTACCATAGGTTATTTTCCCTCCAGACACACATGGCCGTCTTGCTGCGTTTTCCAGCTTCTGTGAAGACAGTAAGCCCCTTCACAGGATGCGATACCACTTTTGGCCACGTCATCCATGTCTGCCGCAAGATCACTTGTAAACATGGGTCGTTCGGCAGATCGCTTCTAATGATGCCCGAGAATTCCAGCAAGGCCACTTGAAGGGGAATGGAATTTTGCAACATCCAGTCCAGATCCTCAGTTTTGATAGGCAAACTAATATGTGCTAGTTCCTCTCCACTGACATCTTTACAATGCTGGTGACCTTTTTGGATTAAATGCCCAATGACTTCCCATTCTTGCCAAATACTTTTGGGTGCCGTGTAGGGGGGGAATAACCGTTCAAGGATCGATGCCCTGTTCCCCTTTTGTGTGTCAGCTTTACTAGCCTGCTTAGCATTTTCTTTGTTTCCTGGTTGGGGTTTGTCTCCCCCTTTTTCTTTTTGCCAAGCAGACCATTGTAAGAGAAGTGCAAAAGGATAAGCGGGCTGATTGCAGATAATTACGCTAAGTGGGACATCTTCAAGGCACCGATCAGCATTCATGGATGCAATCCTGTCGCTGAGCTGCTGCAGACATTGCTGGTGTTCCGGTTGCCAGTCCACCGGTGCAGTAGGGTCGGTACGCTTTAATAGTCCCATAAGTGTCTGTAATTCGGCTTTAGAGATACCGATGATGTTACGCACCCATTGCAGATCACCGACAAGCCTCTGCACATCATTCAGAGTCCTAATGCTGGATGTGATGTCAATCTTCTGTGGGGAAATCGTGGTCGCCTGTACAAGCCATCCCAAGTACTTCCATGGGGCAGTACGCTGGACTTTCTCAGGGGCAATGACCAGGCCCTTTGTCTTCAGATCTTTGCCAATAACAGCTATGGTGTCTGGGGTGAAAACCTCTTTTTGACAGAATAGGTTGTCATTCGTGTAGTGGTAGATGATGGTGTCTCGCATGCTTGCTCGAAGAGGCATCAACGCCCATGCTGCATACATTTGGCACATAGTGGGAGAGTTCTTCATGCCTTGTGGAAGGACCACCCATTCATACCTCTGTGCGGGTGCTGCCTTATTGATGGAAGGGAAAACGAATAGTGTCTTCCGGTTGCAGGGGAATGGTAAAGAAGCAGTCCTTGAGATCAATCACTAAAATGTTCCAGTCTCTAGGTAGCATTGTAGGCAGCGGCACGCCAGGTCGTAAAGCACCCATTGCCAACATTTGATTATTAACTTTCCTTAGGTCATGCAACAACCACCATTTCCCTGACATCTTAGCTATGACAAGTATAGGAGTGTTCCAAGGGCTAATAGATGGTTTAATGTGCTTTGCTTGTAATTGTTCCTGCACCAATTGATGGGCAATCCAAAGCTGCCCAGCAGTCAGTGGCCACTGCTCAACCCACACGGGTTCATCAGTCTTCCACTGGATCCTTGGGGTTGGGGGCTTATCAGCAGTGACCTCAATTAAAAAGCCTGATCAGTGAGAGGGATGTGCAGGGCCGCCCCTATTTTGGTCAACACGTCCCGTCCCACCAGTCGTCCTAGGTCTCCTGGTAACGGCATAACATATGGTCTAATGTTGACTTTTTGTCCTTCTGGGAACTGGACCTGATTTACTCTTGTGCTTTGAAAAGGAGTGGATCCCCATGAAGGAAGAACCATTACGAAAATTCACAGAGTCCTCATAGAGCTAAGAGTGAACTTCGTTTATTGTTTACCTTACAGCTCTTTTATAGGGTCTTACAGGGTTCACACGGATAAAGCAAAGCTACTATTGGCTAAACTAACTTGTTCACACGCTTTGTTACTAATTGTTTCTAACATAATTGGTTACATTCAAATCTACACACACTGTTACATCAACCCCCCCTCGGTTCTACGGTTAGCATACCTTGCCTAGCTCCCTCTCATCCTGTTTACAGCCTTACTATTTTTCCCCTATCTTCAAGGACATACCCTTCAGGACCGTGGGCTGGGTTGTGCAAATAGGCTCTTGATAAGATGTATGTCCTTGGTCTGCTAAAATATTCCCTACAATTCCCCCTTTTTCTTTTTGCACAACCCAGGCTTTGGCCATTACCTGCTTGAATGTCTTGCAAACACAGGAAAAGATACAGCCCATAATAATGAGACTTATTAATATTACAATGAGAACTCGTCCCCCCTCCAATACAAGGGACTTCAACCAGTCAGTAATTCCCCAACTTGCTAACCAACTTCCAATGGGGTCATCATTCTCTTTTACGGCGTGTAATCCACTTTTAAGCTGTTGTAATTGCTTGTGGACAGAAACCAAATGGTCAGAAAGGTTCATACAACACATTCCTTCAAACTCTTCACAAGCATGTCCTTGCGGTAAAAGCAAAAGATCAATTGCAGCTCTATTTTGAAGCATGGCATGACATACGCTACTAACATCAGCTGAAAGCTCATCTAGCATCGTTGATGTTAAATCTAATTCCTTTTTGGCCCAACAAGCTAATCTTGTTCATGTTGCTATACTTTTGGCTGCAGCTACTCCTGGGGTAAAGAATAAGGCTAACCAAATTGTTCCATGAGTCCAAAATTCAACGTCACTTTTGTCATCGCATTGTAATTCATGCATNTTACTTTTTGCCAAGCAGGCCATGGGTATATAATACCGAAAGGAGCATAGGCATGATTGCAGACTAAAAGTCCTAATGGCACATCTCTGTCCTCCAAATCAACCGCCAGTATGAGCATGCGGCAGCACCGGCACTGAGGGAGTACGAGCAGCGGCAACGGTGTAGGGAGGGGGTGTCTGGGGGCGTGTGGTGGTCCCGGCGCGTAACTGTAGCCACGCACACAGTGATGGATCATGGCAATTCCGTCCCGCAGCGATGAGCAGCAACACACACAGCGACCCCGAGACAGGCTCAGCGGGGACGTAGAGCTGCTGGCCAGTCAGCATATGTCCTCACATGAGCTCACACCAGCATTTGCTGGTCAGTGCCGACTACGCTCGGCTGTTGCAGAGCCCCGGTTTTCTCAAACCTGTTCCGGCAGCGATCCGCTCCTGCAACACTTTTGGTCCGCTCAGCCCCGCTCCGGCAGCCCCTGTTGGGCTCCGCTCCTGCGGCGTCCTAGGGTCGGCTCCTGCATTGGCGGCAGCTCGGCTGCACTTTGGCAGGTCCTCCGATCGGCTCTGCTTCAGTCTCCTTTGCTATGTGATGGAATTCCAGGCCATGTTCTATCCCTGCAAATTATTAACTGCAGTATTGTTATACTGTATGCTTTCATATGCTTTCATTAGTGTGACATATATGCAGGTTCATTGCACCTTTTTTAACAATTTGA
Organism: Galbula dea; assembly: GCA_013399015.1. Lineage (NCBI taxonomy): Eukaryota > Metazoa > Chordata > Aves > Piciformes > Galbulidae > Galbula > Galbula dea. The sequence goes on along the minus strand of VWZX01004106.1, from coordinate 2,157 downwards.
GTGAGGTCCATGATGGTAAAACACTGCAGCCAGTGCCAGTAGGCATCGCAGCCTTTCCTTTTTTCTTTTTTTTTTTAATGTGCGAGCTGTGGCCACTGTAAATAGAGAATGTGGCCCCTGCAGAAGTATGATGTTGCAGGTGTGTGCAGGAGAAGGAGGAGGAGGGGAGGGGAGAGGGTTTGAAACAAGCAGCTTCAGGAGCAAAGAGGATTTCACCCGACACCTCCCCTGCATCCATTCTTGCCACTGAAATTGTGAGTTTCTCAGACAAGAGCTTAGTTTTTACATTTTTGTTAGTGTTTAAGTTTAGTTAGTGTTAATATTCTTTAAAAACCCAGCTGGTTATTCACTTTAACACACACATACATACACACACACACATCAAGGAAAAAAGGCCTTTTTCTAGGGTCAGTTAAAGCTTTAACTGTTTTCAGTTACTTTTCAGAGATACAAANTTTGCAGTGGCTGCTGGACACGGTCTTTTCGGTGTTGCTCCGGGCTTGCCACAGGGCTGCCACAATTTTAAATGTTCTCTTGCCATTGGATCTTTGTTAGAATCAGCCTCATGGAATTGTTTAGTACCTTCTCGCCAAGCACTTAGCTGGAATGTGTCGTCTGAGGAAAAGTCTGGTATTTTAGTGCAAGTCTGTTTTATTAAAGTTACGCAGTTAGGATGTGACCACTGCATTTCAGTTCCTGGAATATCTCCTGCTTTCTTTGCTCTCCTTAAGTTAGTCTGCTTGTCATGTGGGTCAGGGGGATATAAATCTTGATGTTTTATGGGGTCTAATCGGTCAGGATCAAAGAAGTACTTATCAGGATCTTTCGACAAACGGCAGGGCAAAGCAAACAGAGCAGACGATCGAGACACACTGACTGAGTGCACCTCACATACTGATGGCGACGATCCAGATGTTTTTGCACCCGAGCTAACTTCAGAGAGTTCTACCTTGCCAGGTCTCAACCAGAATTCGAGCATATATCGCACAGTAGCAGCAGAAGCGGTGCTGGCAGAAGGGGTTAAGCAGCAGATAGGTGTGGCCGTGGTTATCCGGAGGCGTGTATCAGGGTTTCTCAAAGAAGCACTTTCGTCCGGAACACTTTCCTTTATTTCTCGTCCCTCGGCTGTTTTCTCAATGCGCCTCTCCACTCCCTTTGATGACACAGCACTTAATTCACTTACTTTCCGTGCTTCCTGGCATCCTACATTAACTGCTTTCATATTCTTTAAATTTTTATTACAGTCCTCCAAGTGGAGCCAGAGGGTAGCATATCTTTACCCTTTCCCTTGACTGCTTTCTCCCACAAATGATCTCCTATGTCTTTCCATTCTTCCACCACGAATAACAGTGGAGGGGCTTTTAAAAAGCCGTTTTCTCTTGCCCATACAATGAGCTTCTCTAAGTCCTTATCCTTTACTGCATCCTCTCACTTAGTGAGTATCAATTGAAGCAGTTTTTGTGCTGCCACAAATTCTAATTCCATGCTAGCAGCCCTTTGGACGGAGGGGGAAGGTCGCGGTCCTTCCTACCTGAGTGCCAATGCTCTCTAGCCCTCGGTCTACCCTCAGGCTCCTCCATCCCCGGTCTTCCCTATCTCTGATCCGCCTTCCACGTCTATCTGCCAAGGGAATCATCCTGAGCAGTCGACACTTAGGGTATCCACATTTAAGCGATTTCCGCATTTAAGCAACGGGAGTCCGCATTTAAGCGATTCGTGTCCGTGTTTGGGCGCCAAATGAAGGAAGAACCATTACGAAAATTCACAGAGTCCTCATAGAGGTAAGAGTGAACTTCGTTTATTGTTTACATTACAGCTCTTTTATAGGGTCTTACAGGGTTCACACGGATAAAGCAAAGCTACTATTGGCTAAACTAACTTGTTCACACTCTTTGTTATTAACTGTTTCTAACATAATTGGTTACATTCAAATCTACACACACTGTTACATCAACCCCCCCTCGGTTCTACTGTCAGCATACCTTCACAGAATCACAGAATCATTACTGTTGGAAAGGACCCTCAAGATCATCTAGTCCAACCGATAGCCCTACACTACTCTTACCCTTAAATCATTCCCTGAAGAAACACATCTACCCTATTCTTAAAAACCTCCAGCAATTGTGACTCCACCACCTCCCTGGGCAGCCTATTCCA